>JASVEL010002628.1:0-220890 GCA_032618575.1 Nicotiana noctiflora
AGACACTTTAACCCTTGTTTTCCCCTTTTGAGCCTTAATTATTCTTTCATATACCTCTTTCGGAATCATCAAGGAAGATGTGTAACCGAATAGAAAAGAAACAAAGAAGTAATACAAGAAAAAGTGAACTACGTTCGACCCGATTCCTCAAGAAGGATACGTAGGCGCCACACGGCTCGGTCATAACAAAATAAAAATCAAAAAATCCCCCAAGCAACAAAACTGGGGCCGAAGTCATTGTTTCGTTTGAAAGATAGTGTGGATTCCGAAAGTTGTAATAAGCTAACCGTTGAGGCTAAACCCCTTCTTCAGCCTCACGCGCAGAAACCATATCAAGAACCAGAAAGACCTCTCGATCTGTATTTGAGAAGTGCCAAGGCATGTGAATGAAAGCCAAGAGTGACATCCCGACCCTCGATTGAATCCGGGATGCAAGCCGAAAGGGGATAACGCTCTAGAGGGAATCTCAGGGGTGATACCCCGCCGCGAGGAAAGAAAGCATAAATGAGAGAGTCTTAACGGTGAAAACCCTCGCGGGCACCTTAAGGCGAAGGAAGTTGAGAGAAGTAAAATGAGAGAGTCTTACGGTGAAAACCTTTACGGGCACCTTAAGGCGACGGGAGATAGAGAGAAATGAGAGAATCTCATTAGTGAAAACCCTTTGAAGGGCACCGTGAGGTGACAAGACGAGATGGTTACAAGATGTCTGCATGAGACAAGGTTTGGACATCCGTTTACCTCTAGCAGAACGCGGCATCAGAAAGTGATTGATATGAATAGATTGGGTAGTTTAATCTCAAAGGCGCGGCATAACATTGGATCAGGCACACATTCAGATAAGTTTTCCTATTTTTGAGTTCGGAAAAGTTTTTCTCTTCTTTTGTCATTTGCGGTCAGTATTCTTTTCTTTTCTTTCATTTTCGAAAATTGATTTTTCAAAGCTTACTACCAAGTCTCCCAAAGCAGTATATTGAAAGTGAATAGGCGTGGAACGAGGCAATAAGACAGAAGTCGTTACGATAGTAAGATTGGGATGACAGGCCGAGTGGAAGGTTCGCAAGAATTATGGAGTATGATGGACACATGTGGCATGTCCGAAAGATGATTTCACGCAACAGATCACCGACTAAAAAGAGTCGGATCAAACCAAAGATTGGAATAAAAGGAAAGATGAGAGGTCGTTCGTGGAAAGAGCATCGTTCCCAGCAAGCGTCAACGTCGCCCACAAAGTTCGAGAGAGGCCAAGCGGTTGAGAGAGAAAAGAAAATGGCCCCAACAAGAGTGGCACGACCACTCACTGCATTTTGAAACTAACAATTTTTCTTTGATTTAAAGCAGGAAAAGAGGGTTCGTTGGCGGAAAAGCATACCGTCCAGAAGTTTATCAAACTGGGGCAGAAAATTTTCTCCTGTTGCGAAAATTTTCTTGAAAGCAAAGACCCAGTGGATAAGGGTAGAAAGCAACACAAGATGGGGTGATCTTTGAGCCTGGTATCATCCCCAGCAGTTATTGGAAAAAGAAAAAATGGCTTCGAGATTCCCCCAGCAGTATTACATCCTATAATTTGATCGAGGAAACAAAAGCGTGAGTCCCAAAGGAGGTACGGGAAGAAGGAAGAGAAGGAGGGGTGAAGGAAACAAAGAATGCTTCCTCAGCGGCATCATCCCCAGCAGGCAAGTAAACAGTTCAAAAAATATCCCCAGCAGCCAGGAGAAAAGTAATACGACCCAGGGGAAGGCAATTCCAAGACAGGATAATTCAGAAGAGAAGGTGGTCCGAGAGGCAATGCAGGAAGAAGGAAATGGTACAAGAGGCAGGGAATGTAATCAAGATAGGATGAAATCAGTGAGTAGTAGTTGAAAGTCAGGGAGCCCGCCCGGAGAATGGAGTGGCGATTTAATTTTGAAGTAGTAGTTGAAGTCGGGGAGCCCGCCCGGAGAATGGAGTGGCGATTTTATTTTTGAAGTAGTAGTTGAAGTCGGGGAGCCCGCCCGGAGAATGGAGTGGCGATTTTATTTTAAAGTAGTAGTTTAAGTCAGGTTACGTAGTTGAAGTCGTGGAGCCCGCCCTGGAGAATGGAGTGGCGATTTTATTTTTTGAAGTTATAGTTGAAGTCAGGGAGCCCGCCTGGAGAACGGAGTGGCGATTTAATTTTGAAGTAGTAGTTGAAGTCAGGGAGCCCGCCTGGAGAATGGAGTGGCGATTTTATTTTTTGAAGTTATAGTTGAAGTCAGGGAGCCCGCCTGGAGAACGGAGTGGCGATTTTATTTTGAAGTAGTAGTTGAAGTCAGGGAGCCCGCCTGGAGAATGGAGTGGCGATTTTATTTTTTGAAGTTATAGTTGAAGTCAGGGAGCCCGCCTGGAGAACGGAGTGGCGATTTTATTTTGAAGTAGTAGTTGAAGTCAGGGAGCCCGCCTGGAGAATGGAGTGGCGATTTTATTTTTTGAAGTTATAGTTGAAGTCAGGGAGCCCGCCTGGAGAACGGAGTGGCGATTTAATTTTGAAGTAGTAGTTGAAGTCAGGGAGCCCGCCTGGAGAATGGAGTGGCGATCTATTTTAATTCGGTAGAGGAAAGTGGTAGAATGTAATAGAAATCTCCAGCATGAATCCAAGTTCGTAAGCAGAGGGAGGCAATAAGGATCAGAACAGATAGACTCAGATTGCGAAGGAGAATAGTTCAAAGATCATAAAGAAGGAAACAATGGTCGGAGTTCGGCAATCAAGATAGGTCGAAATAACAATTGGCAGAAGAGAAGAAACATCAGAAGGAACACCAAGTCAGACAGGATGGCAAGGAGCGCGACAAGATCAAGTTAAAAAGGATAGATAAGAACTTGTAGTATCGTAACTTAGTCTAGCTTCTTGCTTTTGTTGCTTAGCGCGGTGTAACAAGGAAATCAGCTAAGCAGTGGTAACAGCAGTAACAGCGGCAACAGCAGTAACAGCGAGATCGCAACAGTCATGGTAGTCCCAGCTACCAGAACTTCCCGAACTACATTGACCTGATTCCCTTTTAGCCAGGGATATGTAGGAAACCTTTTGAAGCACAGGTTCGGTCAAACTTTTCCAAAAAATGCTTCATATGGAGTGCTTGAACGGGCAAAAATCGCTCGTATCCGCTCATTTATCTTTGCACGAAAAACTCTTCATGTTTCCGCGCAAAGAGGGGCAGCTGTGAGCACGTGATTTTTGCCTCACACGAATTACTCCCAAAATGTCAAAAATAAAAGAATTTTTGTTTGGTTGTAATGCTTGGGGATCACATGTTCTTTTCCTTATCGCTTGCATTTGTGGGTCCGCGTCCGTTTTGCTTAAGTTAACAATCGAAATACATATACCAAATGTGTCGCATCTATATTTGCAGGGTTAGTTCCGCACCTAGAAATAGTGTTATTTATTTTTTTTTTTTTGCAAAAAAATGAGAAAACAAAAGTCATTTAATGAACAATTTGGTAGTTAATTGTGTTAATTGTTACTAAAAAATTAATCATAGGTGCTACAAGTCGATATATATATATATATATATATATATATATATATATATATATATATATATATATATATATATATATATATATATATATATATATATATATATATATATATATATATATATATATATATATATATATATATATATATATATATATATATATATATATATATAAGATCAGATCTGGGCCAAAAACTTAGTCTAAACAAACAGGCCCAAACGAATCACCTCTGATCCAGCCCACACGCCCAGACCCGTTCCCATTTTGATTTAATCTCAGCCGCCCATCCTGTCTCATCCAACGGCCATTAACCATCCACCCGACCCGATTTTGAATTAATTGAACCGTTGTCACCAAACGGTCCCGTTTTGATCAACGAACGAACCATAGCCGTTGGATTCTCCTAATCCGACGGCTTAGATTAATCCTAGCATCCCAATATACCAAAACCCTAAAATGAGACCCCCCCTTTCTTCGTCTCAAAGCTCATCACAGACTAGACCCATTCCGCCGCTGGCCGCCCACCGGAAATCGCCCACGGCGGCGGCCAGTCACCAACGACCTCCATCTTCACACCACAACATCACCATAACTTCCCCATCCCCGATCCACTCTCCTTTTCCTTCGAACACATTTGAAACGGCTCGAATATCCAATCTTAGCCATGAACCCTAACAGCCGCCACTATATTCTGGTGGCGGCGCCGCTTCTCCTCAGCCCCAAGCTCACACCAGATATCCGTCAGGCCTCCCTGACCTCCGAACCACCACCGCTTCTCTCTGAACCCAACTAGAAAGCTTCAAGCCCCGAGTCAGTCCGCATGAACCATACGATCCAAAACTATGGTATCCGTCCAATTAAAAAGAGGGATTGGGGTCTAATAGACTTTAATCGAGGTATTCTCAGTTAAGAATACTTCGATTAAAGTCCATTCGGCCTCAAAGAGTTCAAATTCGGTTCAAGCCTGAATCCTTTCAATCTTCAATTCTTTTGGAGGTATTCTTTCTTTTTCTTTTGTTCTAGTTTTCTTTTTGAAAGTTGTTATTTGTGTAGTTTCGTTATTTTCAATCTGTTATTATTTTTGATATTTCCTTTGCCGACTGTTCCATCTCTTCTGCTTCAGACCTGTTTATTTGGTCAAAATGGCTTTTGTTTCTGTGTTTAGAATACATTGTAGGATATAGCCGTTTAAATCGATGTCGTTGATTAAAGAGTTTCCTTTGTGCCCTGTTCTGCCCAAAGTAATTGGGATCACCTTGTTATTGCATGTAATCTGTGTTTTGTTGTTGATTGTATCTATCGGGGTTTGCTGATCGATTGAGTTCACGTCGTTGATTAATTTCTCATGTTAAAACACTAGAATAACATACCAGTAATATTTGTTTCTTCATGTTCTAATTTCATGACTCAGAGCAAGCCTGCTAAATGTTGAAACATGAAAATGATCTTCGATTCTGCTTGCATTGCTACCTGATTGATATCCTTATTTGTGATTTGATCTAGTCCCTGCATTAAACCTAGGTATTGGTATCATGGTGTTGGTTTATTAGTTGTAGTGTTTAAATAAACAATTAGGAGATAATTAATCAGTCTTGGTCCATTGTTAGGCTTGAGCAGATCTAGAATGGCAGGGTTCTTAATTAGTTAAACTTAGAGGGTCTATCAAATGGTTAGTTAAATATCACTAATTTGATATCAGTGGGGAACCAAACAATATAGCATGGGAGTTAATATTAATACTATAATAAACCCATGCCTAGACATGTAGTAGTGGAGGTATAAGAGAATAACATGGGCAAAGATGGGGGAGGGGATTAGTTTAAGTGATAAAGGGTCTGTTTTTAGCTATAAATACAGACAAAAAACACTCTGGATAGGGGAACACACACAGTAAGGGTTCAAAATACACACATACAAAATATAGATAGAGAGAGCTGGGAAGTATAGACTGAAAGACTGTTTCATTGGCTTTTGGTTACTGTTTTCGTGTGTTTTAGTTGGGAGTGGCTGAGTGTTTGGTCATTTGGTTGCCTGTTGTTCTTGTGTTGGTGTTGCTGGTCTCCTGCTGCATGCTCCTGCTGTGTTGAGTGTTTGTTTGCTGCTGTGTTGAGCTTGTTGCTGGCTTGGGTTATTGTGTTACTACTGGGTTAATCTTTGGTTATTGTTGTCAACTGTGCTGCTGGTCCGGGGGATTCCTTTTCTGTTATTGGTTGTGGTTGATTCTGCTGTGGTTCTTAGTTCTTCTGCTACTGCCGTTAGTTTATGCCTGGGTGTTGATTTGTTGCTCTTGTTTTGGCTCCTGTTTTCTCCTGCTATTGGCTGTTGATACACTGCTGTTGTTGCCCTACTGCATAGCTGACCTTTCTCTCATCTTCTTGTATTACCATCTCCAGGTACACATCCCTGCCAATGAGAACTCTATTGAATGAAAAAGTACATTTCTATTCAAAAATGAAGATGTAATGAAATTGCTGAGTGAAAAATGAAGTTCAAGTGTTGAACCACCTCTGTTTTCTTTGTATTTTTATCTTATTCTTTTCGTTCATAGTTTAGTGTAGTTTGATTTGAATTTTACTTAGTGTAATATGTATAAGTAGAGAAAAACACAACAAAAACAATATAATAGCTAGTGATAGTAGTAGTATAGTAGTAGTAGTAAGCAGTAGATCATCTAGTTAAAGTAGATAAAACTCACTAAGTAGGCTAAATAACCACAGATTAAATTGATTATGGCTTTCACAGTAGAAATATTGAATGACTCACATAGCAAACCGGATCTGGGATTCAATAATCTCGATTAGTTTGGGTTAAAAGAGAAACAGGTACAACTTGAGGTAATAATTTGATTAAGATTGGCCTGTGAATATCAAAAACGCTTGACTCATATCAATATGAGTAGTTAATCATATACCTGAATTTGTTTAAAAAGAAGAATGGTAACAGAGGTATGAAGTAATTCGCAATTGGCTTGGGGATGTTGAATAAGTATAAGTTAAGGTGAATCCAGTAGAATAATCATGTATAGGCATCACTGAATCACTCGGCTTTGGATACTCGGGTCCCCTTGAAATAAGCAGTCAAGTTGTTTAAGTCATGTTTTCATATGATTAAATCATCGGGTATTAATTGTTAGTTAAATAATTTTCCATTTCTTGGTATGTCGGCCTTTTAGGAAAAATAGGAGCATAGAAGTAGTTGGCTTTCATAAGCATTTAGTTATTATAGCTCAAGGTTAACGAATCATATTGTATAATGATTTTCGTCTTCTGACAAATAAATAAAAAATGATTTGCTTTCATTCCTAATTCCGAGTAATTGTTTCTTTTATATGAATTCTGCGTTATACTTTCGTTATTACAATTTGGTTTGGGCCCTATGTGTAACGCGGGCTTGGAATGCTTAGTACTAGAAATACGATCCAGGAAAAAACAATATAGAAAATATAGTATACATTAAGATTGAACCTTTAAAATTAGATTGGGACGAGCCTCGCCCGACATTAAACAAGCGGGGCCCCCATTTAATAACAAGATAATAAGGTAGACTCAGGAAAGCTAATAGCGAATTCCATAGCTTCTCCTAAAAAACTTAAAAGCCGATAGACGTTGTTTTAGGGCACGATTTAATGTACTTTCCTTTGAACGAGTGTGCACTCGGTGCGACTCAAATCTAAATCTCGACGAAACTGAAATACATTAGAGTCGCAGGCGTACTGGTTACGGTGCGGCTCGAAATGTGTTTTCGTAACGTCGCAATTCTTCTAAAAAATAAGAGCGGAGCATTAAAAGCACATAGTTAAAATATATAAAAGAACCAGATAGAAACATAAATTGCAATTGAGCGACCGTGCTAAAACCACGGAATCCGGAGTGCCTAACACCTTCTCCCGGGTTAACAGAATTCCTTATCCAGGTTTCTAGTTTCGCAGACTATATTACATAGTCATAAATTTCCTCGGTTCGGGACTAAACCGGTGACTTGGGACACCATATTTTTCCCAAGTGGCGACTCTGAATTTAATAAATTGATCCCGTCTCGATCGTCCTTTAATTGGAAAAACTCCCTCGTGCCCTCGCGGGTGCGGTAAAAAGGAGGTGTGACAGTATTCTCACAAACAAAGATATTTCTTTCAGACATTGTATTTAGTATTTTTAGATGTTTGTGAGTATTGTGACACCAGTCTTGGTTAGAGGCTTAAGTTGAATTGTTTCTACGCATTATTCAGTTTCCCTTTAATTTAAGACTTCCACTTATTTAGTTAAATCTATTGCTTCTATTATAATGCTGTTAATTACCGAAAATGATCATGTGTATAATGAAGAGTAATCAATGTTTGGCTTGCCTAGCTCCCAATAGTAGGCGCCATCACGATTCCTTGTGAGCATGTGATTTTTGCCTCGCTTGAAATATTCTTATAGAATTCTTAAAATTAGGATTTTTCTTTTATTATTCGAATTTTAGGGAATTAATTGCATGATTCTTGTGTTTGTTTGCCTTTTTGTGTATATTTTTAGTTGGAATAACTAAAAAAAATACAAAAAGCACATTTGCATTTAGAACCCAATTTTATATTTTAGGTTTACTAGTTAGTTAACGTTGCAAAAAAAAAGAGAAAATAACAAAAATAGTCCTTTTGTATTTTTACTTTTAATTTTCGATTTTTCCTTAGTTTTCTTTTAGATTAGAATTTAGTTAATTTTAGAAAATTAGAGTTAAATCAGGTCTTTTCATTTAATTTATATTTAACAAAAATCTAAAAAAATGAATGAAGTGAAAAAGAATTGAAATTAAATAAAGAAAATGAAGTAATTGAAAAGAAAATAAAGAGAAAGGGAAGAGGGCCAGCCTGTTTGGGCCAATTTTGTTTAATTCTGCCCCAGCCCAAGCCAAATTCCCCAAAATTCGATCCCAATCTAGCTCAAACCCGCAACTCACTCGGTCCAGTGTTTGTTACATCAAAACGACGTCGTTGTTTATACCCTTCAATTGTGAACGTTGGATCTCACAAATCCAACGGTCCAGAACTAACGATGATTAAAGGTATAAAAGTGTCGGATGCAGCCCCCGTATCCCTCAAATCACCGTCTCTAACACCCATTTTATACACCACCACGCTCCGCCGTCGCCGCCAGCTGGAAATTATCTCCGCCGGCGGCGAAGCTCCAATCAACCCCAAAAATACACCGTAGAACTATCTTCCCCTCCTCTTTCCAACCTCCAAAACAATATCTTTTAACTCCGAGCCCAGCCTTTCGAATGTCAAAATCAGTGACGCCGCCATCACCATGCACTGCGGCAGCTAGTCTCCAAACTAGTCCAAACCTACACCACATATCCTCCTCATCTCCTTTTTCATGAATCCATAGCCTATAACCCTCAAACATCACCCGATCTTCTCAAATTTTAGATCGAAAATTGAACTCAAACCCCTAATTTTCAAAGATCGGAGTTCGTTCTATTTTGGACTGTGATAGTACTTAATCTTGTATTTCTCATGGAAACACACGATTGAGGACAAGTTTCAGTCCGGATTTTGCAAGAGCCTGGCCGGAATCACAGTTTTAATTAAGGTATTTTCCTTTTCTTATTTTAATCTTGTTTTACTATTTTTTTAGCTAAATTAGTAAGTTTCCTTAATATTTTTCTGTTTTTATTTTTTTGATTCTGATTGTGTTGAGTTGGTATTTAGCTAGTCTTTATGATTAAGCATCTTTTATAACTTTGATATTTGTTTAACTTTTGTTTGAATGTGCGTTTCAATTTAGCGTTAACATATGATTTAATTTCTTTGGATAATCCTATTAGTTAGTATTTGATTTTAGTTATTAATTTTTAGTTTTGATTAGTGATTTTATTTTTTGGTAGCAATTAGTTAGACTTTATTAATTCAGTTGTTTGGTTATAGCTGAAGGTTCCCAGCCTCTTGGTTGTTTAATCATGGTCATTTGACCAAGTTTAAGAAGGGTTTGGTTTAGTTACTATTGGTTTGTATACAAGGTTAATATAGGTATTTAGTTAAGAAACTTGTTAGTGAAGGAAGCTAGAACACCCTAGACTCTTTTAGAAGAGAGTTGTAGTTATAGTTAGGACTAATGAACAAAATCTCAAAATAAAAAGGGGAAAAATGAGTGAATGAATTCTAGAAGCTTCCTCCCTCTTTCCTGCCTATAAAAGGTAGTACCCATGTCTTCTTTCAGAAGTTTTCAACATCTGAAAATTCCCAAAAGTTTTCAGCCTCCAAAGTTCCCACCAAAATACTTTCTGCAAGTATAGCATCTAAAATTTGAATGTTAAATTCGAATTATTTAAATCTGAACTCCATCATTACAACATTTCCTCTTAGATATTAGATTCTTCAAAAACCAAAAAAATATATATAACAAAAACTCAAAAAAACAACACTGTTTGATTATAATTTTAGATCAGCTTCAAAGTTCTAGCATCCTATTTCAAATTTTCAGTTTACATAAGGTTCAAAGTGGTTTGGATCTCTTAGTTTTGTATAGTAGTTGAGGTTAAAAGCTCCTGGGTTGATTTCAAGTTGAAACTGGTCTATTTAGTCAGTTTTTGGGTCTGTTTGCTGCTGGTGTTTCACTGCTGGGATTCCAAGTTGAAACTGCTACTCCCTCCGTTTCAATTTATGTGAACCCATTTGACTGGGCGCGGAGTTTAAGAAAAGAGATAAGACTTTTGATCTTGTGGTGTAAAATGAGGCACCTTTATTTTGAGTGGCTATAAATCATTGCATAAAGGTAAATTGTTTCTAAATAAGGAAAGGGGTCATTCTTTTTGGCATGGACTAAAAAGGAAATAGGTTCACATAAATTGAAACGGAGTGAGTATTATTTTTCTGCTGGTAAACACTGCAAAATCCTCATTACTTCTGCTAATTTCTGTTGCTTCTTATTGACTTTTAATTTCCAGGTACACACCTTCGAATTCACCTTGATGTAGCTTTGAATTGGAGTTGAAAATATGAAAAGTGTTCGTGAGATCCCTGCTCTTTAATTTCATCTGTGTTTGTAGTTGAAATAGATACTAGTTGATTATAGATAATACTGCCTAGTTTAGCTTAGTTTTGATATGTATTTGTTTTTAAACACATGGACCGTATAATTAGAACTGCTTTTAAATTGATTTGGACTGTTATAAGACTATTAATTTGTATTGGCTTTTAAGAGGCTTATTTTAGATCTTCCTTTTTAATTAATCGTTAAACAGTCTAGCTATTAGGAGTAGTTAGTAGAAATGTCATTTATGGTGCATTAATTCAGAAGCTATCATGTTGATTTGAGTTGAACTCAATTTCAAAATGACATGTTGTTATATCGCTGTGACGTTCCAGTGCATCTCCTAGTTCAAATATGCTGATACTTTAGTCCATTTGTTTAGTGTTTATAAGTTGGCCTTCAAAGACAATTTTTTAGACACAAGCATATAGGACTACTAGCTTCATAAACTATTGAATGAGTCGAATAATACTGAATTCAGAATCAGCTATGTGATAACTAGTAACTGAACCTATTGTGAATTAAAAATCAATAATCTAGGATCCAAAATAAACCTGCACTAGATGTGGACTCATTTAAGAGCCCAAATGAGAACCTCTCTTTAAATAAGAGCTGGGCCAGATTTTTTTAAGGCACATCGTACAGATAGCTTGTTCAAAGGCTGAATGAATTTTGAGCAAACTTCACTTATAGCCGGTCGGTAGAAACTAATATCAATTCCTAGCCACAAAATTGTAGTATACAATTTATAGTCTAAAATTAATTAAAATGCGTCACCTGCTTTGCCTGGATTTGGGAGAACTCCTACGGTGAGGCAATTAAGGGTTACTGATTCGCCGTTTCCTCTTAGAGATGTTGAGGGCAACAGTCACGTGGATGAGAAAGTTGATTAACTCATTTCAAGATTCTACAGAGATTTGAGACGAGAAGCTTCCACTTTTGCATAATTGTTTTTCATAGAAAATATTGAGAGTTCATGCATGTAATCGTGTCCATTCCTATGCAATAAAGAAGAAGGACGTTGGATCTTACACAGTTAATTTCTTAGTGTTAATTGGTGGAGTAATTGAAATTTTGTCGCTTCAATTCTGTCTCTCTCTGAGGTCTTTTTTTTTTTAAAGTTTTCTTTTAGGTTTTCTAATTTGAGGAAATTATCAGTAGAAAATATAAAAATAGAATATCATTATACAGAAAATATGCAAAATAGACTGTCAATATACAAAATAGATAGTCATTATACAAAAATATACAAAATAGATTGTCACTATACAAAAAATATACAAAATAGATGTTACTATACAAAATATATACAAAGCGACTGTCACTATACAAAAATACATGATACACTCCAAAATATTAGAAAATACACATTATTCACAATTTTTAGACAAATTATACATTCACGATACAAGTTATATTTGGGATACACAAATATATACACTTTAGATACACAAGCGCAGTGAGATAGGCTCAATGTACACCAATGATACACTATCGAACTTAGGATACAATATTTATACATTGCAAAAATAAAATTTCTCCATTGCAATAGATAGGGGTCGAACCTGCGACCGTCCTCTTAGGAAATAGGCACTCTACCCACAGAACTACAAGCACTTGTGTTGTCATACTCATTCTGTTCGGCTAGTATATGCAATACGTTTGGGCCGGATGGCCATTTTTTGAAAGTGGGTCAAAACATGGGCTATTAAAATTTTGAGTGGCTATAGAGGGTAGTTTTCTCATGAATTTTCCTCCTGCTGGGCTGAGTCCCAGGCCCAATCTGCGGGATTCCTTGTTTCATTTGTTAAAATTATTAGTTTTGGACTGTCATATGGTGGGGGTCCAAATTTGTGCACACGAAACAGTTTGGTTTTATGAAGTTAACTGATCGTGCTTATTATTCCTGGATTCATATTAAGGCCCAAAATGCTAAGAGTTGGACTTCGTAGTATTAATTTGGTAATTTAAATAATAAAATGAGGTGAGCCCAGCAAAAGAAAATACATAAATTGCGGGGCCCTCTTTGAATTTCCTATTAAAATACTTAAAATTCGGGACGTGCCGTTTAGTAAATTTTACGGCCTCCCACAAAGTTAATAATACGCTAGTTGCTTTAGGCCCATTCCTTAAATAATTTTCTAAATTCGGGTGCACATTTATGTAACCAAAATCTAAATCCCAACAAAGTCGAAATGTGTCAAAAATCGCGAGTGCATTTATGTGACATGGTTCGAGATGAGTTTTCACGACATTGCAATTCTCTTTAAAAATAATAATAAAAGCAGTTTAAAGGTAAAAAATACATAAGTTAAAAAATGTATTAAAAATTAGATGTTTAGCCAATTATAATAATTTAAGCGACCATGCTAGAACCACGGGATCCGGGGGTGCCTAAAACCTTCCCTCGGGTCAACAGAATTCCTTATTCAGAATTTCTGGTCCGCAGACTCCAACTAGGAAGTCGAAATTTTCCTCGATATGGGATTCAAGTTAAACCGGTGACTTGGGACACCAAAAGCCAATCCTATCCTGAGTGGCGACTCTAAAAATCAATAACTAATCTCATTTTAAATAATATCACTTTAAATGGAAAAACTCCCTTATACATTATCCTTCGGGGTAGGTCTGTAAAAAGGAGGTGTGATAGCTCTGGCGACTCTATTGGGGATACGAACCCAGAATTTCGATTCAGGGTTCAAGAATTCGAGCTTAGTATAATTATTATATTTAGCTTTGTCTGATTTTTCTAGAGGTTGCATGATAAATGTTCTTAGTGCTTTACCGCTCTGATATTATCTGAGTTGTACATATAAAATTGTTACGAAACCCTTCTCTTCTCATCTCCGGGGATGTGCTCACTAGTTGAGACTCCCTATTTTGTTAGTGTCATACCTTAAAATGAGAAAGAGTTCAGACAAGTTACTAAGTCGGATGATCTTTTGGTTCTCGGTACGTAGCCCCCTCCTCGACTCGAGTTGTCCGCTCGTCTACACAGTCTAGAACATATACCCAGGTTTTGAACTTAAAATAACTCGACCTCATGCCGGATCCCTAGTAGGATATTTGTTTGCATCATGTGCATTTGATTTAGGAGACTCAACACAAGGGTTAGGTCCATCTAGAAAAGGGCCTGAAATAAATTGACCATCCTGATGCATCTTAGGTGCTATTTGCATATTTATTTGCTAGGCTTTGCATGTTAATCGACTTGTCTAAATGAGTTAAAATTGAGAAAAAATAAGCAGTGTTAGGACTATGTGAAGGTGACCATTTGAAAAAAAAACTAACGCCCAAATAGTACCAAAATGCTGCCGAATTTTTGAAAAAGCAATAAAAAACAATAAAAAAAGAAAATAGAAAAAAAGAGATGTTTGGTCTTGGCAAATCTGCCCGAACTATGCTGGTTTGATTCTCACCGGATGTGAGATTCGTAGGCAACCCTCATCGGTTCCAACCACTCTTTTACAAAAATATCCAAAATACCAAAATTTTAATTTTTTGTCAAATAAGTTGGGTGCCTGCCATTCTTGTTTTAAAATAAGCCAAATGTCCCCAAAATGGCGCCGGAAGGATGTTTTTGCAAGAACATCCACTCTGAGTCATTTTTAAATGGTTTGCAGGCACAACTTTAAAATCTTCCTCCAAGAAGTGCTGAAAAGCCATAGCTACAAAATCAAGTCTTTGTTTTTCTTAAATGAAAATTTTGCAAAAAAATAGCCATTTATTTGTGTTTAAGTCAAGAGAAGTCATTAAATCACTTTAAATAAATGTACATGATGAGCACGATTCAAAATATATCTTTCTAAATCATTAATAAAATTCCTTTGGAGTTGCGTCTGTGGTGGAATGATCTAGGAAAGGGCAAGATAAAGTCAAAAAATATTTGAAAGGTTTTACTGATTTGTTGGAAATTACGCCTTGGAGAGAAGTAATGTTATATGAGCAAAACGGCTCTTGAGATTTAGATTGTATATCGCACCTCAGTGTGCTTGAATTTTTGTAGCCTATAGCACTATCTGCTCCCACAGAGATGGATTATGCACCTAGTGTGCTTGTGACCGCAATTCGGTATTTTATTGTAATGAGCAAATTTAGCTCGACGTGCATCTTCTTATGTGAGATCTATGTGTGGAATCGGGTGGTACGCCCTATGGGTATGTTATTTCTATCGGGTTGCGCGCCACAACAGTGTGGTACTGAGTACTGTTCCCTATATCTACATTTATGTGTTTCGTTTCCTATTTTTTAGAGGAAAGCTCGTATTAGCTGTGAACCCGCATCGCTCGTATGATTCGCGAGCATGGTGTCTATTTAGTATGTTTCCCACATCACAGGTATGATTCGCGAGCGGAGTAATTGGATCTCCTTTTCGTAGTTCATTTTTCTTCTTCCTTGTATCGCGTTTGAATTTGTAGCGTATTGGCACATTGTGGCATCATTTAAGGCTTTTGGTCATGTTTGGATGGCTTATTGCCTGAGCAGTTCATATTGGATGAGACGAGATTGTTGGATTTAGGATCAGTGCAATCTGATTACGTGAAATATATTAAGGAGCATAGATCATTATTTGGTTCAGAATATGGTAATGTTCTTGTCGGAGGTATAGACTCAATGATTGATTGGCTAGGCAGTTGATTATGAATTTATGCACATCTCTTCCGGCGTGGCAGTATTGTAAGAATTAGAGAAAGACCTATGTAGGTCATGAGGTGCAACGGGAGCCTCACATACGTGGAATTTTAATTAAATTGATCGGAGAATGTTATTGTGGTCGTATGGGTAAAGTGGTGCAAGTTGTGAATTCAGCTAAGGTATGCAGTCGTGTTTTGGGATTGCGTGTAGTTATTGATACGATGAGCGGATGTTGAAACAGGTCGGGCATAGAATTCAGGATGTTGGAATTAGGCTATAAGGCTTATCTGCTTGAATAAAATGAGATATCCTTAGAATTGATCGAGCTAATGAGCTCTACTGAGTTGTGGTAGTACGGGAAGGTGCGTGAGGTGTCAAACAGTGATTTCATACTACTTCGGCACAGTTCTTAGCATGTTTGAGGACGGACATATGTTTAAGTGGGAGAAAATGTAACGACCCGACCAATCATCCTGAGCCCTAGTGTTTCGTTCAGTAGTCTGAGGCCATGAGTAGCTTCATTTCAGGTGTTATGACTTGTACGCGTGGTTGGAATTGAATTTCGGGAAGTCCAGGATTGGAATTTTGAGTAAACGACCACAGAATCAGGATATGAAGGTTCCGGCACGTTTGTAGCATGATTTCGGACTTGGGCTTATGCTCGGTTCGGGTTTTGGATAACCCGAGAGCGTTTTGGCACATATTGTGGAAGTTAGCATTTTGGAAGAAATTTTTTAACTTTGGCTTGAAGTGTATTTTAGTGTTATCGATGTCAGTTTGGGATTCTGAGTCTAAGAATAGCTCCGTATGGTGATTCTGGAGTTGGGAGCGTGATCGGAAGTGAATTCGAAGGTTCGTAGATCATTTTGGAGCCATTATGCTAAACATAGAAATTTGAAGGTTTTTGAGAAGTTTGGCCGGAGGTGGACTTTTTGTTATCGAGGTTGGAATCCGATTATCAAATTTGGAGTAGGTCCATAATGTCGAATATGACTTGTGTGCAAAATTTGAGGTCAATAGGACGTGATTTGATAGGTTTAAGCAGCGAAAATAGAAGTTGGAAACTCTCAAGTTCATAAAGCTTGGATTTGAGGTCGATTCGTGGTTTTAGTGTTGTTTGATGTGATTTGGGGCCTCGAGCAAGTCCGTAATGTGTTTTGGGACTTGTTGGTATGATTGGTTGTTTGGGTTCGGGGGGTCTCGGGTGGATTCCGGATGGTTAATGGATCGAATTTTGAATTTGGAAGAGGGGTGAACTGCTGGTTGCTATCATAACCGCACTTGCGGAAAAGGGGCCGCAGGTGCAGCGTCGCAAAAGAGGCTAGGAAGAAGCAGGTGCAAATTTGGTCTAAGGCTTGAGGACCGCAGATGCGATCAAGTTTCCGCAGAAGCGGGACCGCATCTGCGGAAAAGTGGTCGCAGAAGCTGATGAGGTCGGCTTAGAGTGGACCGCAGATGCGGTTTGATTTTTGTAGAAGCGGGACCGTATCTACAGAGGGCATATGGAAGAATCGATAAAGGGCAGCCTAGGGCGGACTGCAGAAGCAGTATTTTATCTGCCCCTGCGGAACTACAAAAGCGGTCAAGGGATCACAGGTGCGAAAATTGCTGGAGGCACAAGGGATGTTTTAAAATCGGGTTTGAGTTAATTTCACCCATTTTCCTCTGAGCATGGGCGAATTTGGGGAGCTTCATGGGGGGATTATCGTCATCAACAACAAGGTAAGATATCCTCATCTAAGGACATGAGTAATCGTTATCTTCGAAAAATCTCGGATTCTGGGCACGTGGGCCCGAGGGCATTTTGGTCAACATTTCGATCGGAGTTAGGATTTTCAATAAATTAGATTATAATGACTAATTAAGCATATATTAATGGATTTGCGTAACCATTAGCTAGTTTGGGAGCGTGGTGCATCAAGTAGAGTCTTCGGAAGGACATGGAATGCCGGTTATGGATCTTCGAAGCGAGGTGAGTCTCTTTTCTAACATTGTAAGAGGGAATTGTCCCCATAAGTAAAATAATTGATTATGTGCTCCTATTTGTAGGGGCTACGTACGCATGAGGTGACGAGAGTCCGTGCGTAGCTACTATTATGCTATTGTCCGGGTAGTTAGAACTCAAAAGCATGTTATACTTGGATTATTTGTGAACCTATTGATAGCTTGAATCACTTAAGCACATTGAATTAATAAATGAATTTCTAAAAGGATTAAACTTCATTTTCTTAAATCGTTAAAAAGGGAATTAGCCTTTATTTGGACGACCGTTTACTGATAAATTCGTAATTGACTATTTGAGCATGTATTCCTATGTATAGCTGCATCGCATGTATGATACGCAAGCAGGGTATTTGACTATTCATGTTGACCGCGTCGCAGGATAGTTCGCGAGCAGGATAATAGATGCATCTATGGTTCGAGCTGTTCGACCCTCAATTGTGCACAATCTACTTTTATGTTGGATCGGGCCGTACGTTCCATGGTGATCATTTGCGTATGTTGGTATTGTTGCCTTGAACGTATTAAAGTTATCATTGCCTCTTCATGGTTTGAAATATTTGGATAGTTACGAAAAGTAATTTTGGAAATTTCCTATAAAAGAGTTAATTGTTTCCTTCTATTTGGACTAAAATCATGTTTATAGAAATTCATAATTGAATATATTACTAACTTCATTATTGGACCACTAGTATGTGTCGAACTCGGCTATTTCATCTCTACTTCTTCGAGATAAAACTGGATACTTGCTTAGTACATATTATTTTCGTACTCATACTACACTTGCTGTGCATTTTTGTTGCACAGGTTTATGTGCGACTAGCGGCTTAGTGGCATAGTGGCATGGTTGACATGGAAACTAGATGAGCTGTATTCCCTCGAGGCGACCCGCAGCTAGTATAGTCTCCTTCAGAATTTTATTTAATTCCTGTCCAATTGTATTCCGGACGGATCTCTTATTTTAATTTTCTTGTCAGTAGATGCCCATGCACTTGTGACACCGGATGCTGGGATGATTTGAAGTATTTTATATTAATTGCTTATCCCTCATATTCGATTTGAGACTATATTTTTTTAGAATTGTTAAACTGGAAGGAAATTCCTGGATTTTCAAAATTATTAAAATAAAATTAAGATTAAGTAATTTGGTTGGCTTGCCTGACAGTAGTGTCCGACGCCACCACAACCCTTTGTGGATTTTGGGTCGTGACATTTATTGAGGTCATTCTTGTTTGTATCGAAGGTTTTACAGAGGCAGTTGTTGTAGGGTTCTATATATTTGTTTTCGGGGAGAGGGAGGGTTGCAAAATCATTGGATATTAAAGGGGTATGTTGATTGGATAATAGTCAATCATATTTGTTATTGCTATTGGTGAGGGAACTAGAGTCCCAAACACTGGTATTTGGGCTTTTATTAATGCCCTCTTTTGAGTGATTAATGGATATTAACTGATTGGCATTTTTGTCCTTATAGGGATTAGAATAAGTGTGGCTATTTGACGACCCAGTCGGTTGATTTTTATAGAATAAGGTTTTTGTATTGGTAGTAACGCCAATACCTAGTCCATTTTGTATCTCCTTCTCCTTCGTGGCTTCCCTTGCTCCATGTTTTTGATTTAGCATTTTTCTTCTTCTGGCGAAAGAGACTGTTTGCCATTCGCTTGGTTTATCGTTAACCATCAGATGGTTGTGGTTTGTGCTGTTACCTTGAGCTGCTTCTTTGTTGTCTTGTATTGGGTCTGGGTTGAGGGCTTTGGTGCGTTGGTGGTGGGGGCATCGATTAACTATGTGGCCTAACCTATCACAGTGTTTTCAGAGGAAGCCTTCTTCTTCTTAGATGATCTGTTGAAGGTGGGAGACTGTTTGGCTGGATGTAGTAATTGGTTCTTCTAATGGAACTTGAATGCAAAGTTATACATATCTTCCCCTAAGTGCGGAGCTGGTGCTGGCATCAATCTTCAATATTGTGCCTATTGAGTATCCTATACATTTGAGTAGGGTTCCAACATAATATTCAGTTGGTAGCGGTGGTAATCTCACCCATACGGCCGCGTATGTGTGTTTTGCTTTTGCCGCGACAAAATTAGGTTGCCATTTTGTCACAGAGAGAAAATGACCAATGAGAAACAAAGGCCTGTGCCTAAGTACACTGTTCATAACAAGTCCTCAATACGAGGTAATGGATACTTATTCTTTACTGTCACCTTGTTCAACTATATGTAATCAATGCACATTCTCATTGTGCCATCTTTATTCTTTACGAATAATACTGGTGCACCCCAAGGCGACACACTGGGGCAAATGAACCCCTTATCTAAGAGTTCCTGAAGTTGTTCTTTCAACTCTTTTAACTCAGCTAGTGCCATGCGGTAGGGAGGAATAGAAATGGGCTGAGTGCCCAGCTCCTGTATTTATTATTCCTCATATTTTCTTTGTATTTTTCTTTTAATTTTCTAATTTTCTAGAATTTAAGAGTAATTTTCCTATTTTTGGTATTTTCTAATTAACACAAAAATGTATTTTCACTACAGCAAGACTTAATTATTTAAAATTACAACAAAAACTTACAGAATATTAATATTGTAAATAACAACCACGATATATAAACGGAAGTTCCTATGATTACAATCGTAATAGTCAAATGGACTTATGTGGTTGTCGTAGGCCGATGCGTCCTACTACAATCTTTTACATTACTCCCAATCTGTTATTGTTACGTCCGTGTGTGCGTGTTTTTGTTGTTTAAATTAATAGAAAAATACAAAAATATATATGTTGCATTTGAATTTAGAATTTAGGATGTCTTGAGTTTTCTAAAAGATAGCCTCACACTCTTCCGCCCACTAGAACGGAGCACGCTTCTGGGTTAGTCTGGTAATAGGGGTTGCAATCGGTGTAGAGACTAATGTAAAACACAAAAGAGGAAGTTACAAATTGTTAAAAGGACAGAGATTTGAGAGGTCTAGGTAGAGGTTAGGGTTTCATAAGAAACCAATGAGATGAGAGAAACTTGGTTTTGAAACTCAGTGATAATGGTGTTCCCAGCAACATGGTCACGCCCTGCTATGTCCTGCAACGTCCTTAGAAGTCGTGACACGTGCCATGGCCATGTGCTGACACGTCCTGATACATGCCATGCCCACATCCTGCCACGTGCCAGATCAACAAATCTCGTCTCATACTGGGTAACAGTCATAGAACCCTGCTGAAGGCGCTCAAACTGCCTCCGAAGTGCCTCTCGCCCCTCGACCTCATATCACTCAGTATATCCTCACATATGGCCCTCGGCCGCACTTAGTCAGATATCATCACAAGCCCCTCAGGAATTAGTACAAAGGGAGTATAATCGCCGCCAATTCTAGATCATGAACTGGATAGTTCTTTTCATGAATCTTCAACTACCTCGAAGCATAGGCAATAAACTTGCCATCCTGCATTAATACCGCATCAAGCCTAAGGCACGGCATTACCCTTCGTGCAAAAATCAGTAAACAAGGCACGACATCACCCTTCGTACCTATGAGTTAGAAGGCTCGAAATGGATTTCTGATGATTCCACTAGTTTCAGGGAATAATTTATAACTTAGGGGAACAATCGGAATTGAATTCAGAGGTCCTTGGCATTAGGTATGCAACACAAAAAACCGACGCCGAACAAGCCTAATTTGCGCTTGTGCCACGTTGCTTTGCCGTTCCATTGCTAAAAGCCATCAGCCGTCATGAGCAATGTCGCCTCCCGATGTTATGCGAGACACAACCAGCAACAACCGATGTCGAAACGGCTGCTACAACCCAAAAATGCGACATGGGGACACCCGACTATTGATAAAAAATCCTCTGAATCTACTTCGGAATGAACCGGTTTAACACAGTCTTCCCTCAACAGGCAAAAAATGAGTCCCGACCATGTCGGCTCTAAAATTGCAAAAGAATCGATCTACTCGACCTATGGGCTATGAACCTTTCGAGGTGCGCAAAATATCGCTGACTACGACAGCGGTCATGTGCATTCCATTGCGTTCATGCATTGGTTCCTGTTTGTACTACGTATCATAACATTCAGCACTCTTATTTCACTGGCATCCATGCTACTTCGTGCACTGTTTACCAGATACTGAGAGACAAGGGATTTGAAGCTTATACCGTACCGACAATGTCTACATGAACTATGTCAAAGGTTTTATTCCATAGAATTCAAGCATATCCCAAGTGAATTTTACTATGAAATAGTCTGATCAAATGTCAACCAGAGGAAATTGCTCTATGGGTTTCCATAGCTCTTGTATCTTTGTTTTTAAGTAGTGGTGAATAATCCTCTTCCCAACGAGTTTATGATGAGGGGTATTTCCATGTGGAGTAGAGCCTTTCTTTTTTCGTAAACTGGGAAGACGAAAATAGTTTCCAGTTTTATTAGAAAATATACATAGTTCGTAAACTCATGGTGTTAGTAAGCAGAGAAACTTAAAATTTTTATTATTGTTGTTGTGACTCTAAAATGTAAGAAAAGAGAAAAGACGGGCAAATCCTTTTCTTGACATAATTTATATTTTCTAAAATTGGATGAAATGACTACAAAACAAAGTTTCCTCATGAAAAAAGAAGACCTCGAAATAATCGAAAAAACGGAAAAAGATAAAGAAAGAGAAAGAGAGGAAGAAACATTACTAATAAAGTTTTTCTTTGTGAATTTTTGTACAAAGTTTAACCAAGGGAAATAATTTCCTCGTTAAATACTGGTAAAATGCACAATTACCTCCGATCTATATCCGAAATTTCAATTACACATTTTTTCTTGGTGGGAATCCTATTACCCTAAACTTATTTTAAATGTAATTTTTTGTCCCCTTAAAGCTAACAACCAAACTCTTGACAAGTGGTGAGCTACACGCGCCCCACCATGTATTTTTAATACTTTTTTTATTCTTTTTTTGTTCTTTTTTTTTTCTTATCCTTTTTTCTTATTTCTTATCATTCTTATTTTTGTTTTATTTATTTCATTCTCATTCTTTTTGTTTTAGTCACCGACGATATAAAATGGTGATCATCGAACTTTCACAAACACAATTTTTCCGGCAATTTTTTTTTCCGACAATAAATTTTTATCCCGATCTAAGTGTGTGTGTATATATATATATATATATATATATATATATATATAACAAGTGTAATTTATGTATGGGAAGAAGAGCAAACGAAAAACACAAATTTAAGTTGAGAAAAATAAATTTTAACTAAAATTTCAGTACATTATTTTTTTTCGACGTGGAAAGGTTTTCCGATGATGAATTTTTCCCCCCAAATCTGACTGTATTTTGCTTTACTTATGAATAGATCTTTTTGGGAGTTTAATTTGTGTGTGAAAAGAAAAAAAATGAAAACGGTTTGACAAAGTCGTCGGTGAATGAATATCCACCGAAATTAGAGAAGAAATAAAAAAAATAAAAGAAAATAAAAAGAAAAAGGAAAAGGAAAAGGAAAAAAAAGTAAGAAAAATGGTAAAAAGAATAAAAAAATAATCTGAAAATTATTTTTTCTTACTTTTCACTCTCCTTTGAGTGAGTGAAATACACACACTGTGCCACGTCAGCATTAAAAGTGCAAATAATTACGTTTAATATAAGTTTAGGGGTAATAGGATTCCCGCAAATAAAAAATATATAGTTGAAATTTCGGGTATAGGTCAGGGGTAATTGTATATTTTCCCTTAAATTATTCCAAACTCCAAAAAAACCCTGTAATTTATTTTGCTCGAGCTATGTGTATCTCTCAATCCATCAATACGCGATCATTGCATCAAAATTGGTATAGGTATCCAAATATTATCACAGAAAGTGCAGTATACCAAATATTATCACAGAAAGTGCAGTAAGAGAAAAGTAACAAAAAATGAATTTGCTAGGCAGATTTTTTCCCCCATAAATTAAGTACATGAAAAATCTTTTGATAATTGATAGTAATAAGACTCGAACGCAGAACTTCTGCATACTCTAATACTATATGTTGAGTTGCGTGACAATCTCATTAAGTTATTAAAAAGAACATACTTTTATTGTTTGATTATGTCTTCAACGATAAGCATCCAAAAATGATATATTAATAAAATGCAAGACTTAACGTTGATATCGAGATAAGATAGCAAATGACTTGGTTCCGGAAGCAGAGCTTCCGATGGCAGTAATAAGAATATCAATAGACAAGAAATAGAGTGTTATTGACCTATAATAATGTGTAGCATAAGTTTGTCAGAAAATCCGTGTGTTGCAGTGGTTGTTGAGTTATTATTTGTAGCTGCACCTAGGGAAAAAGGTCCTAGGATCAAGTCCCTCTTAAATGACAAATATGGGGGCCATTGATGAATGTGTAATGACAAGCTATAAATATCAAAATTCTCTGTAACGGGTTGTGGATTGAATACTAGAGAGTAATGTTCATTGAATGCCATCGGGTGGCAAATACTTGTTTGACTTCGTTAGAAATATCCCCTTCGGGATCTACCTGGTCTCAACCGAAGCTGATGTCCCCGATCTTTAGTTTCCATATACCCCATTTTTCATCTGTCTCCGGTTCTGCATATCCCTCTATTATTCAAGTATTAATAAGAATCTATTTTACCATATAAAGAGAGCCCTCCTGCTTTCTGGTGGCACATCTTTGTGTCATCAGGAAGTTGGTGAAGACACCTTTATTGATGGAAATATTTTTGATCCCTTCTGAAAAGTTTCTGACGCTTGATTAGACGAGCCTCTCTCCACATTTAATTCCCCCAATACGCATCACTCCTCGATTTATCAATACTTTTACTGTTTCTCGAGGTAATCATGGCGACAATTTTAGCAGCCTATGCCTTTACTTATAAGACTCAGTCTTCGTCTTTTACAATTTACCATTTTTGTCAAACTCTCTAAACTTCTTTGCAAAGATGTGGCAGCATCGAAGATCCTAACAGTTATACCTGGTGCAAAGATGTTTTTGTTGGCTGATGATCCTTCTCCTTGAGCAATAAATGATTGTGTTTCTTTTTGGGAAAAGTAACAGTCTGCCATTCGTTTGTAGTGTTTTTAGGCGGCTTCTTTTGCTTCTTAAACACCTGATTGGCTACTGGTTGGATATGAGGACTTTGATTGGAACACTTCAATATAGAGTGGCCTAGGCAACCACACCATTTACATAAAATATTTTTCCTTTCATAAAGGATTGGCTGTCTATGGGAACCAATAGTTATGTAGGATTGAACCGTTTGTTCCAAAGGAATTTGGACACATTACCTTGCGTATCTCCCTCTAATGGTGGACGAAGTACATGCATCTATTTTTAGTAATTTCCCTATGGCATTCCCAATTTTGGCTAAGATGATCCCATCATAAAATTCAGTTAGAAGATGAGGCAGTCTTATCCAAATGGTCGTATGACTTTGAGTGGCTTTAGTTGCCATAAAATTTGGAGTCCATTTATGGACATAGAGAAATGATGCATTGATGAACCAGGGGCCATTTTGTAGTGCCTTCTTTGCATTTTCCTCTTTGGTAAATTTAACTGTGTAGTAATCTTCCCCTAGGTCGATTAGGCAGAGATTTTCCGTAGGCTTCCAAAGATTTTGGATTTTTGCCTTGAGATCGTGATGTAGAACTCTTTTTCTATTAGTTTTATGATCACTGAGAATTTTCAAGGTTCATAGATTCTTTAGATATCATCATCGGATAAAGTTATACTTTAAATCCCTTGCTCATAAATTATTTGTGTTTCTGGGAGGAGAGGGAGATGTGAGAGATCCAAGGACATTGGTGAAGAGAAGTTATCACTATGGCTTTCGTTAGGGGGTGTATTTTCCCCAGTAATTTATACTTGTAGGAATTAGTTCGAATCATCGAGGTATGTTGGGAAGGAAGAGGGTCAATATCAGGAGGTTTTGGAGGAATGAATATTTTCAAATTAATGGTGTTCTGGTTAGTACACGCCATGGATGGGGAAGTGGAAGTAAAGAGAAGGAAGGTCTTCTCACTCTATAGTGTTATCACAATGATTGCACGCAGTAGTTGAAGCCTGGCGATATATAACAAACTTCATAAGCTATATCCTGACTACAGCTATCGAATCAGCATCATGTGAATTTTTGTCCTTATAAATTGACCCACTTAAGTCACTTTTTACCTTAATTTTTTTATCTTTTCCACTATTAGTGACATGGGATGAAGCCAAATCAAGAAATCAACAACCCCTCAAATTGTTTTCTTATGTCATAGTTAGGCAAACTAAGCGGGGAAAACGAAAAAAGTTTCCAATTTTATGTAGAAAGGCAAAATACATATATTACTTTAAGCATTCCACCCTTCAAAAGTGTATTTAAGACACTATTTTTTTCTTAACTACTTTTTCAAAATATTTGTAATATCACGCACCAATATGATCATGACACATGTTTAAAATAATTTAAATAATAAAATATTTAAATTTATAATTATACCCATAACACCTTCTCTCCTCTCTTACTCTTTTGCAAAATGTACAACAATGGCAACCACCATAAAATTCCTCCATCTACGCCCCAAAACTAAACCCACTTTTCCCCTTTCTTTTATTTTCATCAAATTTTGAACCCCCTCTTGCCCTAACCACCCCTTCAGAACCACTCGACCACCCATAATAAACACAATCTCTACCCATTAAACCCTTCTCATTTTCCTCCATCGCCAACCAAAATCGTTCCTCCATGATTTACATGTCATTATAGTAACGAATCTTGAAGATGAATGAAATAGAACTGAAGAATTGTATAATTTCATCCATTTTCAATAAATATAATTCTTTTTTCGATTTATATAAAGTGGGTCTTAATTGTAGAGAAAGAAGCAAGAGGATTTTTGTAGCCACTCTTTAAAGAAAATTTACAGCAAATTATTTGATTAATTCTTTATTATGAATTTAATAAATTAGTAAATTACGTATTAAGAAGATGAAAATGAGGAAGGAGTTGGGAGAAAACAGAGAGGAAAATGAGGAGAGGGGGTATGTGAGGAAGAAGAAGAAAAGAGAAGAGAAGGTAGGGTTATGGAGACCTACTAATTAAAAAAAGAAATTATTTAAATTTTTACATGTGGCAATTAAATATATTTGGAAATGCTTTTTCTAAGGGTTCACGCTCCTATCACTGTTGTTGCGCACGCGCGTATCATGTAGCAAAAGTGGTGTGTCTTCGATACACTTTGAAAAGGTTAAGCATGTAAAGTAATATTTGTTCTTAGAAAGTGTGTAACAGAGATTTGGATCATAGGTCAAGTGGCTACTTATGTATTTTGCCTTTTAGAAAAGATAAATAGTTCGTAAACTCGTGGTGTTAGCAAGTAGAGAAACTTAAAAATTTTGTTATTGTACTTGTGCGAAACTCTAAAATGTAACGAAAGAGAAAAGCCGTGCAAATCATTTTCTTCACATAATTTATATTTTCTAAATTTGGATCAAAGTACAAAAGAAAGTTTCGTCGAGGAAAAAGAAAACCTCGAAATTAATCAAAAAAAGAAAAAAGTACAGAGTTTTTCTTTGTGAATTTCGTACAAAGTTTAACCAGGAGAAATAGATTTCGGTTTCCATCTTTCCCAACTTCAAACTCATTATAGATAAGTCAAAATGTGTTACAGCCATGAGGATGTGGTAAAGCGGACGTGAGTGTTGTTTTTTTAATTAGAGATCTCGAGTTCGAGTTGTGGGTATAAAAAAAATTTGGTAGGGAGCTCTTTTTCTGAATGAGGCCCTACTCGGAAAAAATTTAAATATAGTCGGGTTCCAGTGCAGGACATCGGATGAGAAATAAAAAAAAGTGTTACCAGTTTATGCATATCTCTATTATTTAACTATTTATTACCTTTCACCAATGGAGATACTGGCTAATTTTATTACCAATATTTAGACAGGAAAAAAATCATCTAATGTTTTTCTATGATGCTATTTGAATATTTATTCTCATGATTTTTACTTATTTTATTAACGGTTAAGTCACTATTAAGTTACTCGTTTTAAGTTAGTCCGTATTAGGATTTTTTATTGACTAATTTCTAACTATTATGTTATTAGTTTGAAGTGCAAATAAGTGAGGAATGTTGGGGTAGACCAGAAAAATTTGGATATTTCGTTTGATAAATCATGAGTGACAAAACTCCTGAATTAACAAACATGCGAGACGTCTCAATTTCTAACTTGTTTTTATTGATTAGAATACCACGTTCCTAAAGTGTGAAGATCATACAAAATTGTTAAGCAATTTCTTTACGTCGTATAGAGGAAAAATATCCGTTTCTCCTTAGCATAAAGTTCTCAACAATGACTTCTTTTCCTATGCTCTTCATCTCATTTCTTCTCATCATCAAAGGTAACAAGAAAGACATCATCATCCTTTTCTTTTAATGCTAAGAAAATCATATATATATATATATATATATATATATATATATATATATATATATATATATATGTATCTTGTCATTTAATTTCTCATGTTTGTTTGAGTATTAATTCTTTTCAGGTGCAAATACAAGATTTAAATTATAGGGGTTCAATGTGTAGAGTTCTTATAGGCTCATATCCATTATTTATTGCATTTTTGATAAATTTTTAAACATAAATATACGTTGTTAATGTCGAACTATATTCAGACGAACTTGGTACTGTAATATTGCATCCGCCCGATATTACTTTTAGTACTTGACTGTTTTTTCTTCGTCCAAATTTCAGGGAATCATGGACAACGATGTTCTTTTGCTGATATTGTAATGGAGCAAAATCAGACAGGGATCATAGTACATTCAAAGACAAAATTTAAAGTTACGTTGTTTAATGCCTGTCCTTGTCTTCAAAAAAATATCATATTAAACTGTACAAGTTTTAAATCAGCAGAGAAAATAGAACCTAATGTTTTGGTGATCAATGGAAGTAAGTGTAGTCTTCCAAAAGGATCGTTTATTCCTCCATTTACAGGTTATGTTTTTAGCTATGCCTGGGATTCTCTGTTTCCATTTAAGCCACTTTCCTCGAAGTCTGATTGTTAGAAAATTGATAGAATAAGAAAGGATACTTTTATATGTGTAAATATTTGATGAATTTAATATCGAAAATTGTTGTTGAAATTTTGTTGCTTTCGCTTTTTAGCATAGTAAATTGCTTATTTTTAGGATTAATTTCAAATTTAAATTTCTATTAGATTGTTTAAGTTAGTTGAGATATTTTAAGTTTTTTAAATTTTAAATTATGCGTATTTTTTGTTTGTAAATGGCTATTTAAAGCCTTATTATGCTAAATAATATTATTGAGAGACTTTTTCAATCAATACTTTTAATCTTTTTGCTGCCCCATTGTCACGACCCATTTCCATAATAGGTCATGAAGGCGCCCAACACCATTGCCGGGCAAGCCAAGTGCGGAAAACATTTCTAACTTTTATGTTAATATTATAAAATTTAAGTGAGATAAATACTCTAGTTGGATTCAAAGCCGAAAGTGATAGATAATGTAAGTAGCATAATAATACAACCCAAAAATAAGTCTACTAATGTGTGTGCCAGAACCTGGTCTAACAAGCTATGGGCAGCTAGTAGAATATACACCAAAAGAATATCATACTATCCTATTGTCTCAATCAAGATAGATAGAAAATAAGAGTACAAAGGAAAGACTTCTTCGGTTGCGGGTCAGCATGGAGGAAACGCAGCTCACCGTAGAAGTCCCAAGTCTGCTCACGGGTGCGCACCAGAATAATAACCAGATCCACTTGCCTCAGATCCTGTACATTTAAGTAAAGAAGTATAACATGAGTACATAAATAATATGTACCCAATAAGTATCCCTTCTAATCTCGAAGAAGTAGAGGTTGACTCGATACTTACTAAGGTCAAGTAAAATGAGGAGAATTTATAATAAGCAGAAATAACTCAAATCATAACGATTCGTAGTATAAAACATAATTATTCCTTTAGATTTTCATCATGAGTGTCCATTTATATATTTAGGCAAATATGAAGTCTAACCCATAGGATGACAAATATGTCATGTGCAGATAATCACCAAGGAACGTACAGCCCGATCCAACATAAAAGTAAATTGTGCATTATCGAGGATCGAACGGCTCGAACCATAAATGCATCTATTACCCCGCTCGCGAATCACCCGTGTGATGCGGTCAAACAGAAATAAGCTTATTGACAAGCATAAACAACAATCAATATATATATATATATGAGGAGTATCCATACACACGAATGCCAACTATTATGTTATAATAGGCCAAACAGGATAAGGGTCATTCTCTAGTCTCCTACTTCTTAATCAAAACAGTTCACACGAATCCAAGTTAATCAAACTGTACTAGTATCACGTAAAACATGCTTATGGTCCCAAATTATTCGAATGTGGCATAATAGTTGCTACGCACGGACTCTCGTCACCAAGTACGTATATAGCCCCCGAATATAATGACAAAAATTCAATTATTATGCCTATAGGGACAATTCCTCTTACAAGTTTAAAAATGAGACTTACATCGCTCCAAAGCGCACTTTCAATATCAAGAACAAGCCCAAGCCCACAATTCGGAGTCGAACGATCACAAACCAGTTAAATAAAGTAAGAACTACTCAATAAAGTCTTACAAGGTTGAATTCTAACTATTTAAGCAATTACCCAACCTTTTTCACAAGTTTCCTAAATTCCGACCCCGGACCCACTTGCCAGAATTCCGAGATTTTTCGAAGAAAGTTATTCTCTATAACCTAAGGATAAATATGGTTAAATCTTAGATTTATCCCTTTGATTTTACCTAGTTTTTAGTGTTGAATCTACCTAATATACGTGTTATTAATCTAAGGATGAGTTAATATTACTTACCCCACAATGTTATATTGAAATCCTCTCTTTGGAAGCCCTCAAATCACCCAAGTGTAGAGTAGTAATGAAATAAATGACCTTTGAGTTCGAATTAAATGAACTTAGTGCCCAGCGATTTTATGCATCTGCGATCCCGCACCTGCAAAAGGAGGACCGCATCTGCGGAACTGGGCGAAAGTGGATGGTCCGTATTTGTGGTTTGGGGCCCGCTATTGCGGCTTTACAACCTCATATGCGGTTTCCCCTTGCCTGGCCACTAGCCGCTTCTGCGAAGGGTGGACCGCACCTGCGGTCCCGCATCTACGGCCCTAGAACTGCAGATGCAGTTATGACAGAAGCAGCACCCTTTATCTATTCTCCAACTTTTCCACTTTGTTCGAGCCTCGTTCGTTTGACGCTTGAGGCTGCCGGGCCCTTCTCGAACATACCGACAAGTTTGAAATTGTGAGGCGGTCCTACTCGAACCCTCGTAACACTCGAAACGACGCTAAATCTAGGAATCACCCCCTAAAACCAAATAAATCAATCTAATGAATCTTCAAGTTTTTAATTCTCCTCTAACAGGTCAAAACGCCCTTAAACCACTCGGATTGACACAAAATTTTTATGAGCAAGTCTTAAAGAATATTACAGACATGTACCAAGCGCCGGAACTAAAATAAGAGCCGGATAACTAGGAAATCAATGATTTCTAAGTTCCTTTAATTCTTTAAAACTTCAATTTGACAATTTCTAATAAAAATTCATTACTTGGGCTAAGGACCTAGGAATTCGATTCCGAACATACGCCCATATTTTCCCACGGACCCTCCGGGACAATCAAATCACAAATCTGGGTCCATTTTCCCAAAAAATTGATCGAATTCAAACTTAGTCTTTTTAAGAGAATATTGAAGAAACAATTCAACACATTTCACTGAAAATTCTTCTAACTCCCGAACCAACCATCCCCGCAAGTCATAAATTAGCTAAAGCAAGTACGGAAGGTTTTATTTAGGGGAAGGGGTTCTATAAGGCTAAACGACAAGTCGTATCGTTGCATTCTCCAACCTCTTAAACAAACGTTCATCCTTGAACAAACATAGAAAAGTACCTAGACTGCTGAATAAGTGGGGATATCTGCGCCGCATGTCCTCCTTGGATTCCTAGGTCGCCTCATCGGCCGGTTGGCCCCTCCACTAGACTCTCACCGCGGAAATTCTCTTGGACCTCAATTGGCAATTATGTTTGTCAATAATGGCAACTGGCTCCTCCTCATAGCCCGGACTCTCATCTAACTGAATAGTACTGAAGTCCAACATGTGGGTTAGGTCGGCATGATACTTCCGAAGCATTGAAACATGGAAAAATGGATGAACTTCTGATAAACTGGGGGGTAAAAAAAGGTCATAGGCAACCTCCACAACTCATCTCAATACCTCAAAGAGGCCAATAAACCTTAGGCTCAACTTGCCCTTCTTCTCGAATCTCATAATGAGCTTCATGGTCGAGACCTTCAAGAAAACCTTCTCGCCAACCATAAATGATACATCACACGTCTTCTGATCCGCGTAACTCTTCTGTCTGGACTGAGCTATGCAAAGCCTCTTCTGAATCAACCCAACCTTATCCAAGGCATCCTGTACCAAATCTGTACCCAGTAGCTTAGCCTCGTTGGGCTTAAACCACCCGATGGAAGAATAAGTAATCGAGCAATTGTATCCATCCTGAAATTATATTTTGAAGACAAAAACCTTTTGAATAGTAAGCAATCGATACAATTCCCTTTCATGTTTTTGTTTACAAATAGTACAGTTGAATTTATAGCATTTTTAACAGATAAGTGAATCGACTTAATCCCAAAATGATAATAAATTAAATAAAAATTCAAGATTTAGCATTGCAATCGAGATACAAAATAGACAACTTGGTTCTAGAAGTAAGGCTTGCGAAGGCAGTAATAAGAATAACGTCAGATAGAAAATAAAGTACTATTTAGCTTGGAATAGTGTATAGCATAAGTTTGTCTGAATTTTTGTGTGTTGTAATGATTGTTGAAGTCACTATTTATATAGCTGATGATAGGCTAATTGCATATTTTAGTCAATTATTACACTCAAATTTATTGCACTTTGATTGAGTTTGAGCTTTAATCGCTAGTGTCTTGCACTAACTATGTGTTTTATGCCTTGTAGAAGTAATTCTGAGTTATGTAGATGTTATGGAATATATTCAAGTGATTTAGAACTTTTAAGTCTAAGTAAAAGCCCAATGAATTAAGCCGGATCATATTCGGGGATTAACGGATGATAAAACAATAAAACAAAGACTTGATGAGGTATATTGCGCACTGTCTAGTAAAATTGATATAAATTTTTTATCTGAACACCATTGTGGATCCACAATATATTGTTGGAAATCTAAATCAAAGGTCTAAAACTTTCATGTTTAACGTTTTTCCAAATTCCAAACGGAACGAGGCGACAATACACAGGATTTGAGCCAAAATGAATGATACCGGGAAAAAGGGTCTGTTGGGAGCCACAGGCAGCGCCTGGCGCCACCAGTAGCGCCAAAAATAGTATGAACAAATATTTGGCCACTATGGAGGGCACCTGGCACCAGGCTGGGCGTCGGTGACGTGAAATGTGTCCTATTTCGCCTGGGGTAAGGTTATTTCACCCTAGACCTACCCAACATGTATAAAAGCAAGACTAAACCAATTTTGAAGAGGAAGACGCCACTTTTGAGGAGATCCAACACACTTTGAAGGGGAATTCACGTGTAGTAACACACGCCACGCTTGGAGGAGACTTTCAATTAGTTCTTATTCTATTCTCTTCCTTTAATCTCATAATTTATTAGTTCTAGAGTGTTGGGTGCTACATGAACGTTGTAGTTTGAAGCTAAAATTGTTCTTATTATTTTATCATATTGGTTTATTTATTCAATCTTGGGTTTAATTATTTAATTGCTTGATCACCAATTCAATACTTTCTACAAATCAAGGATTGAACTCGGAAGAGGGAATTTGGATTGCATATAAGATTGAGTAGAGCAAGATCTTAACGCTTAGGGGGAGCGGATTTGCGGTTGGGATAGGAATATACCTAATCGCCTTGCTTGGTTATTATACATGAATTATAAATACATTCTTGTTAATTCTAATTTCATAGGAATATAGGCGTTAGGTTAACTTGAATAAGCGAGTTGTACTTCGGGAGAAGGTTACGAGCAATATTAACCCAGTCAACTAATAAACCAGATAAATTAATTAGACGATTTAAGTAGAAATCTCAACGGGATTGTTAGCTAACCCATAGCTCTAGTATATTCACTCACATTGAATTCGGCTTTAAGTTTGTCATTGTTTTCTTTAATCTCTTAAGTTTTTACTCTAGATTAATTTTAATTAAATATTCATACTTTAGGATTCGCTTGAATGGATCAATTATTTGGTTTAATTTAGTTGATAGTTAATTACAAGTCCCTGTGGGTATGATATTTGGACTTACAATCCTATATTACTTATCGACCACGTATACTTGCACATGCGTTTGGGAGCAACAAGTTTTTAGCGCTGTTGCCGGGGACTTAGAAATTAACTATTTTTCTAAATTAGACTTTTACTTTTATCTTTACAAGTTTTTTGTAACTAGGTTAGATATTTACTTTTTGTCTATTCAAGTTTTTTTTTCTATCTTAGTTTAATAATTTATTATCTTTGTTGACATGGCTTCTTGGAATGAGAATTGGCCGAATATTGGGTTTTCTTATTATGATGATCCTTGTCCATATTATGGAGGACCTCACTGGTGAAAAAATTGTCAGAATGTTCCCGGAGCGAGTTGTGCGCACAATCTCAATCCTTTGAGTGGAATATTTATAATATATGTGGTGGTCAAGGTGGCCATTGGGATGGTTGTCCTAATTCTTACTATCCTTGTCAAAGTTCTTATTATAATGTTTCTAATAATGTTTATGAGTTTGATAGGAGCAAGGAAATGGAGGATATGGAAAGAATGGCTCGTATTATGGACATGATGAGGCAAGTAGTCGAGGAACAAGATGAAATTTGAAAGGCTGCACAAAGAATTTATGTAGAAATCATGAGAATAAAGGCCGGGGCGGAGGAAGTGACTGAAGAGAGCGAGTTCCCACCAGAAGATAATTTAGAAGAAGCATATATAGTTAGCCAATCTTGGCTAGAGGAACAAGCTCAACCGATAAAATCTCATGACTTTCTACGTGATGGTCTTTCAAATATGATAGAACAACTAATAGAAGGAAGAACTAAGCTCAGGCAAGAGATAGACCAATTTTTCTTAGATATCCATGACCTACACGACCAATTGAGTGTCTGATGCCCTACAATCTATTGTTGTGGATACTGGTCGACTTATGGAGCGGAAAGAGGAATTCCAACTATTCGATCAAAATATTATTAATGATGCCAAGGTTGACGAGATTGCAAAAGTGAGGATGTCAAAAATAATGCAATTTTGGAGTTGGAGCGTATTGGACCTCATTCTAAACACTCTTCAACATTGTGTTTGGTTGGTGACATGAAAATTGATCCATTCGAGCATATGGAGGATTCAATAGATGAGGAACAAAGTGTTTATATTCTGAAATTTGCCACACCAAGGAGACAAAACGATATTCCTCACTTAAAGGCCAAAAAGTGCAAGATATAAAGGCGCAATTCATATCTTCAAAGTGGAAGAAAAAGTGGTGAAAGTGATAGAGTCGTGCCACGACTATAAATAAGGCACTTGTTGGGAGGCAACCCAACATGTATATCTTTTAGTTATTTGAATTTTTTTGGTCAAGTTTTGTATTGTTTTTATTTTTTAGAGTAGGGAAATCTGAGTACCCAAAGTTGAAGCTGAGGAGCATGTTTGAGCTTAAGTGTGGGGTCGTACTGACCCTTAATATTGAGGATCATAGCTAGACCCGAGAGGGTCTCAGGGAGTATTTCTCACACTTGTGTTAATATCTTTCTCTATGATCATGCATCGAGGACTATGCTTAATATAATTGTAGGGTGGGAAAATTACTTTCTGAAGTGTAATTGTATAAAAAAAAATTAGTTTTTCTTTTAGAACTCGTAGTAGACATAGTCTAGGTAAAAAAAATGAAAGATTTGGACTTTTCCCGACGATGGATCTCCTAGACAATTTTCTTGAGGGATTAAAGTCTAAATAAAAAATACAAAAATATATCTTTTAGCTTTCTTTAGGTAGTAATAATCTCCTGTATTTTTCCTTGTGCCTCGGTTCTTTTCCACAGGATGTAGTTTGAACCGGTTAGTTTTTTTTCTTTTAGAGTAGTTTAGGGAATAAAATGGAGGAAGAAAGATGAGATAAACCTAGGATATCTGGACTTGTTTGATAGTATCATATTTAGGCTTTGGCATGTGTAGTATCTTCCTATGATTTAGATTTATTGATGATGCCTTGCGTACTTGGATAGCTTGTTTTGTGGCGCCTATGTCTCATTTTTTGACTTATGTTCACATTGTGTTTAATTCTTAATATCTCGTGACTCCATGAATACTTGCATTTGTTTGAAAGTCTGAATGGATCCTCCTTAGTGAGTCATGTGCCATGTGTGGTGAGGTTTTTGTGTAGTCCATGTATTGTACTTGTGTCTAGAACTTTGGTTTGTGATTTGAAGCGAAATTTTAGGTGAAGTTCGGTTAGAAAAATGATTTTAGGCTTTCTTTGATGTTTTTGAGCTTAATTGCTTACCAAAAATAAAATATATCCCCAACCCTTTTGAGCCTATAGACTTTTATTTGGCACCCACATTACAAGCATATACCCTTTTTGTTCTTAAGTGACATTATTTTGATCCCTTTTCCTCTTAAAGCACTTTAATTGTGAACTTAATGCTAAAAAAAGTAAGAAGAAACTAAGTGTAGGGTGGCTTTTGAGTGGAACCAAAAAAAAGGAAGAAAGGTGAACTTATTTTGTAATATAATACACCGTTAGCAGAAATTAAAAAATAAAAGAGAATAATCTGAAGGAAAATAAATATACAGAGATGAATACATTGTTGTCTTGTTCCTGCTAGTGGGTATGAATTAATGTAGTGCTTCAAGAAGAAGTGAGCATTTTCGGGGTGATATTGTTTGTGAAAGTGAAGTGGATTAAAGAATTTACGCTTAAAGTTATTATGTGATGTGTTAAAGTACTTAGGAGGGTTAGTCACCATTCCTAAATATATCATACCCCTCCCTTAGCCCACATTAAAACCATGAAAAAGACCTAATTAATTTTAGGTCGAGTGAGCCTACATTAGTAGACATTTATATTAAGGGCAAGCCTATGATAATAATTACATGCATGTGACTTCTTTTGTGAGGGCGGGCGATATTTTATTTGATATATATGAGTCCTTAAAATATATTTGATCATGAGATTCGAATGTGTGGATTCAACTTGCTCTCTTCCCTTGGTTGTGAGTGCACATGGTTTCACGAAGGATAGGTAACATTATTAGATTTCTCTAGGATGTTAGGTGTTCAAGCCATGAGTGCATTGTAACATTGAGTTAGTTTTTGAGCTAGGATTGTTGTGAGCATATTATCTTTGTTTGAATATTTTCTTAAGAATGACATAAGTAAAGGGAAGTGTATGATGATTACATATGCTAGAGTTTAATTGTTGCTATCAACCATAATTAGTGGTGTGAGCACGTGATTTTTGCCTTACCTGAGAAAGTACTCCCAGAAAATTCAAAATAAAAATAGTTTCGTGTTAGGCATGATTTTTGTGATTTTTGTGTTATTTTATCTTAAATTTACATTTTTTGTGTGCATGTTTATTAATAAAAGACAAAAAAAAAATATACATTAGGTTTTGCATTTTATGTGATTTACATTTTTTAAGTGATATGTAGTTATGTGGGATAATTGTAGTAAAAAAAATAGTTGTGTTATAGGTTAGTATATGTATATATATATATATATATATATATATATATATATATATATATATATATATATATATATATATACACATATACATATAATACATCATAAAGAGCAGAATTGGGCCATGGCTTAGTCTAAACAAACAGGCCCAAACGAATCACCTCTGATCCAACCCGTCCTCGATCGTGGCCGTTCGTTTCAAATTGATCCTAGGGCCACGATCTCTCTTATCAACCCGTTCAAGAAGCACTGATCTAGGCCGTTCAATTCAGTGGATCCAACGGCCAGTGCTTCATCCCCCAACCCGTTGAGCAACCCGACCCAATCAACCCCAGACAACCCGGCTCCCATAGCGACCAAACGGTATCGTTTGGATTAATGAAACGATCCAGGCCGTTGATCTCATTTGATCAAACGGCCAAGATTAGATCCCAGCCCCACCATATATACTAAAAAACCTACCCAGCCCCCCCTTAGCCAGACCCCTCCTCTATCGTCTCTCTCAGAGACAGGCCAAGCCCCACCGTCCGCCACCATTGCGCCGCCTGCCGGAAATCGCCTCACGGCGGTTCCGGTAGGCCAACGGCCACCAAACTAATACCAAAATCTTCCCCTCACCTTCCCCATTACGAATCCGGCCTCCGTTAACCTCGAATCACCACCAAACGTCTCGAATCTTCATTCAAAGATTCGAGTCAAAACCCAAACTACGCCAAACTTCACCAAATTCACACCACGGCCTCCTCATGCCTCCCCCACACTCCCCTTAACATTGGTTTGGTTCGAATCTAACCAGAAATGCAAAAGCCCCAAATCCGAGCCCAAGAACCCTAGTTTTTGAAGAAGCCCAATTCGAGCCGGGTTAGCCGTAATTGAAGTCCAAGGGACTTTAGTCTAGGTGTTCTCAATCGAGAACATCTCGATTAAAGCCCGTTTGGCTTCAATAGTTCCAAATCTTAGTTCAAAGCTTGGGTCGGCAGATTTCTTACGAGGTATTCATTTCTTCTTTGGTCGATTTAATTCGATTGTGTGAACATGTGTGTTTGTTTTATTCGTGTTTCAGTTCTCATCTGTCATGTTTTTAATTTCTCATATCAGTTGATCTGTTCTCCTCCTTTAAGGCCTTTTATTTGGTCGATTCCTTCTATTTTCGTTAGTTAAAATGTATCATATGTTCAGTTCGACTAAAGTCGTCAAGGAATTAGTTCGTAGTATTGATCCCTGAATCTGCCTGTATGCAATTCATTAGTGTAGGGGCTTGTTACTGTTTGATTCAGATTAAGGGGGTTAATTGGTTATAGTTAATAGGTTAATTAGTATTGATTTTTAAATGCCATACCCATACAAGGGCTAGTGGAACCTGCACAGCAGGGCATCCCACTGATGTTCCTGCCACCAGCATTGTTTAATGCTTGAGTCCATACATTGGACAGTTGGATGATGGGTTTGCAGGGAATATGATGGGTTGGGGGAGTCAGTGTAAGGGGGTGACCTTAGGAGCTGCTGGTCAGCTATAAGAAGGGAGCAAAAACAGTAAAGAAGGGGACAGTCATAACTGGAGAGTACCTGGAGAGAAAAAATAGAGAGCAGATATACATTTCGATACACAGATACAAAGATACAGATAGAAAGGCTACTGTTTCATTGGTTTTTGGGTTACTGTTTCGTGTGTTTTGATTCAGTGGCTGAGCTGTTAGTCCTTTGTTGTTGTTGTTGTTCTTGTGTTGGTGTGCTGAGATTGATTGTGTGCTATTGGCTGAGTTGGGAAGTGTCGAGCCACTGGCAGTGCTGTTATTTTGTCACTGGCAGCACTGTTTTGGGATTGTTGGTCGTTTGTGTGGCTGGTTTGGTCTATAGGGTGCTGCCTGGTTGTTTGTTGCCTTAGTTAGTCCATTGTTGTGGCTGTTGTGTTCATTTGGTGCTGCTTGGTCCAATATCGTTGCTGGTTCAGTGTTGTTGAGGCTGGTCCAGTTTGTTGCTGTGCTACCTGGCTGTAACTGTCATTGGATTGCTGGTCCATTGTTTGTTACTGGCTGTTGGTCTATTTGATTGCTGCCACTGGTTGTTACTGGCTGTTGGTCTATTTGATTGCTGCCACTGGTTGTTGTTGCTATTGGTCTATTTGATTGCTGCCACTGGTTGTTGTTGCTTTTGGTATATTGAGTTGTTGTTGGTTTACTGTGGTTGTTACTGGTCTACTGTTGTTACTCCTGTTACTGTTGCTGCATTGCCATTGCTCACTCGTCTTTGTTCTTCCGCGTTCCAGGTACACATCTCTGTTGTTGTAATTCCTTGGTTCGAAAAGAATGAAGCCTGAAGTTTATGTTTGAAGTCTGTTGAATCATGTAGTCGTCCAAAGTCTTATGTTTGATTACGTTCTGTTATTATCTAATTAAGTTTGTAATGCTAGTTTTGGTTATGGAAAAGTGTAGCTAGACCAAAGATACACTATCATTAGATATGCACGTAAACTTGAATTAGTCTGTTGTATCTCTGTTCAATCTTCTCTACTCATGTGTGTAATCTCCAAATCTGTTAACGTTAGATCTCATGTTAAAAGCAAGATTAGCTAGGGAGTTATTACTCAACTGAATGACGTAATTAGATTAAAGGAGTCGGGGGTGCATTTCATGTGACCCGACCCCAATTTCGGGCAAGAGCAAATAAAGCGTGTCGGGAACCACAGGCGCATTTCATGTGGTGTGGTTCGTAGCAAGTTTTGAATAATTTGGAATCAACTCCTAAGTAAAATACAGTGGGATGTAGTTCGCTTTAGATTTGAATCAAAGGTGCGCCTCGCCCAATAGTTACACTAATCGCACAGCCTTCATAAATGTACATATAAAATGCTTAGATTTTGAGAGGCGTCGCTTCTTAACGAATATCACGCCCTTCTCAACAGTGTAAATAAGTAGTCGATCCGGGCGCATATTTTAGTTCTATCTTCTTAAATACGGGTGTGCATTTCATGCAACCCGAATCCAAACTCCCGAAATGTTGAATAAGAATATGTTGAGGATCCGGGTGCATTTCATGTGACGTGATTCGAAAGCATATTTTTAAGCAACTTTCTCTTTTGTAAATCCTAACCAATAATAAAAGCGGTAAAGGGATATTAACTTGCACTAAGTACATAATTGTAAAAAGCAGATAGATAAGCCAAACACGACGGTTGAGCGACCGTGCTAGAACCACGGAATTCGGGAATGCCTAATACCTTCTCCCGGGTTAATAGAATTCCTTATCCGGATTTCTGGTTCGCGGACTGTTAAATAGAGTCATTCTTTTCCTCGATTCGGGATTTAACCGGTGACTTGGGACACCATAAATCTCCCATGTGGCGACTCTGAAATAATTAAAATAAATCCCGTCTCGATTGTCCTTTAATTGGAAAAACTCTTTGCATCCTCGCGGGTGCGTAAAAAAGAGGTGTGACAGCTCTGGCGACTCTGCTGGGGATGATAGACCCAGAACCACCGGTTCAGGGTTTAAGAATTCGAGCTTGGAATAATTGTTGTATTTGGTTTATTTATTATCTGATTTTATGTTTGTATTAATGTGCTAAATATTGTTTTTACTGCTTTGATATTTTGTGAACTGTACATATAAATTGTGCCGGAACCAATCTCCTCTCCGAGTCTTCTAAATCATGAAGAAGGGTGCACTTCGTGTGACTTCTTTTCTGTATAGTGTCTAATTCCCATTTTAGAACGAGGTTTGGATAAGTTGCAAAACCGGTGAAGCTTATGTATTCCCGGGTTGCTGCCTCCTCCTCGGCTCGAGCTGTCCGCTCGGGTAAGCCAAGTCTAGAACAGATAAACCCAGGTTTTTAAACCTAGAATAACAAAGCTTCATGTCGGATCCCTAGTAGGAAACGTTTATTTGCATCATGTCGCATTTTGGCTTAGGGGACTCAACACAGGGGTTGGGTCCGTCTAGGACAGGTGACCTGAAATGAACAGACCATCCTGCTGCATCCTGTTTGTCTTGCGCATTTATCTGTTATAGACTTGAAAAAAAAAAAAAAAAAAAAAAAAAAAAAAAAAAAAAAAAAAAAAAGAAGAAAAAAAATGTGTTTTGTTCTTAAGATAGAAATAGCTTATTTGTTTTCCTTTAGCAAAATGAATAAATAAATAATGTCGTTTGTTTCGTCAAAACCGAACTACGTGGGTTTGATTCTCATTGGATGTGAGATACGTAGGCAACCTCCTTCAGGTCCAACTTCACCTTTTGAAAAATGGCCGAAAAATCAAAATTAACTTTTGTACTAAATAAGTCGGTGACGCTGTTTTTAAAAAATAGCCGAATGTTCCCGAAAGGGACGCCGGAAGGCTAATTTCGTATAAACGGCCACCTTTGGGTCAATTTTGATTTCGATCAATTTACCCCACAGCCTTAAGAGCCTTCGTCCCCGAGACGTTGAAAGGCCATGATTGAAAACTGATTTTGTTTTATTTTTGGCAAAACAAAGTTGTTTTTCTTATTTAAATCACCTTAATAAATGTGCAGGATGAGCACGAATCAGAATAAATCATTTTCAATCCTTAGTGAGGTCCCTCAACCGCTCCGTATATGGTGGAACAATATGGAAGACAGTAGCAAAAAGGTAGTAGGGAGAATTTTGGGAGGTTTGGTTGATCTGTTGAATATCGAGCCAAGGGAGGACATCATCAAGGCACTGGTATCTTTCTGGGATCCGACCCGTAATGTGTTCCGTTTTGTTGACTTTGAACTGACGCCCACATTAGAGGAAATTGCGGGCTATGCAGGACTAAATGAGAAATTAAGAGGACAATACCTGCTCTCACCAAGACCGGTATCTCCACATGGGTTTCTGGATTTGCTGAGCATTAGTCGGAAGGTGAAAAATGATGATCCTGCTGAAAGGGTGTTGCGATCTCCAATTCTTATATCAACGGTACGGCGCTCCTCGGGGTTTTGAAGAGTCAAACCTTGGACTGACTCACGCAGGGAATAGAACCAAGTGGGAGGCCAGACGAATTCTAGCATTCATAACGACATTCTTGGGGATTGTGATTTGTCCGCGCGAAGATAAGAAAATAGAGATAAGTCTGGTAGGAATAGCCGATGTTGCAATCAAAAAGGCTACCGGCACGGTGGTCCCTTTGGTTTTGTCCGAAATCTATCGAGCCTTGACTGTATGCCGAGAAGGGGGCAATTTCTTCCAAGGTTGCAATCCGTTACTCCAATTATGGATGCAAGAACACCTCCATCACCGAACACAATACATGAACCATGGGTTGACCGGAAAAAACTGTATCAGGGGCTTCGAAGAACGGATGATGGGTGATGTAGTCCCTGAAGGCGTCGAGGCATGGCTTGCACGACTGAGCTCAATAGAAGCCGATCGGATTGAATGGGCATTCGGGTGGTTACCCGATACTGAAGTAATATATATGGCAGCCGAGGAGTGTTATATCCTTCTGATGGGGATTCGCAGTGTCCAACCATATGTCCCTCACCGTGTATTACGTCAACTAGGAAGGTTTCAGGTTATTCCTACCGATCAAGACCTAAGGAAGTACGCCATTGAGTTGAGCCCGGGAGTTGTCTTCCCCGAAGAGAAGGTTAGAAGGCCGTGGCACGAATGTCGGTTCCTTGAGCCTAAAACCATGGTCCGGGAACTATCTAAGGGAGAGGTGGACCCAAAGTACAACGTGTGGTTCGGGAAAAGATTTCAGATTCGTCGGAAATGTTCTAAGAGAGCCCATGTCCAACAATTCACGGAAGATTCGCGGGAATAATGGGATTGGTTAGCAAAGGAGGAGGGGTACAGGACGAAGATTGGCAGGATAGAACAGCAGGTCCGGGACCTCCAATTCGAGAAGAACATGCAAGCTGCCACCGATGAAGGAGACAAAAAGAAGTTGGCACAGGAAAATGACTTCTTGAGAGCTCAAATCCAGCAAATGAAAAGAGATGCTGACAGACAGTTGAGGAGTCGGGCCGACGAAAAATTGATAAAGGGTCTGAAAAGTCAAGTCACCGATATCCAAAGAGAATTGGACGAGTCAAAAGCCCAGACAACGAGGATCCGGGCTAGCTGGAGAAAGGAGGCACATCAACATGCACTTCACCTAAAACGGGTGGAAGAAGATTACACCGAGATCATCACTAGTCTGAGGGAAGCAAATGTTGTCCTCAGGGAGCGGGTTTTCAAGCAAGCCCAAGATGCCAGAACGGACCTCGACCGTTGCCACAATTTGATGGCCCGACTGCAAGGACAAGTGGATAGGCTCCTAGATCAAGTCACCAACAATGCTCGAAGATTGGGGACGAAGAACCAGCAAATAGAGCGGCTACTCGGAGAAAGGGACATGATCAAGGACGGAATTGGAGAAATCGGGCACTATGTCACCATGAAGTGCCTAGCTTGTGAACGAATGCCCCGCGCCGACCTTTTCGCTTCAATTATGGGTTATGTTCATCGGATCATGGAAGAGCTGAGGGAACTGCACAAGGACCTCACACCAAGGCCCGCGGCAAGGCCGAATGATGCCTCGCGGGCCCCCGGGGATTTTAGGGCATTAGATTTTTGATTGAAAATGTATTTTGAAATGTTGAGTCAAGCTAGTTGGCATTTTTATCTTTACTTTCCCAAGTCAAGCATTTTCTTTTGTTTTTGCTGATCATTGTAAGACGTGTTTTGTAACTGCACGGTTTTATTTGATATAAAAGTTACTGAATTTTGCCACAATCTTGTTACCAGAACTACGCTCGGTCTGATTCACGCGGGGTCGTGATACGTAGGCAATCCACATAAGATTCGACCACCACTAAAAAGAAAGGAATCCATAGGTTACAATAAGGCTTGCAAAGATAGTCGAAAAAGAAAAAAAAAAGAAAAAAAGAGAGAAGAAAAAGAAAGAAAAAGGGCCGGAATGACGCATGTTAAGAGTACACGTAGAAATGGTTATTTGGTTAGGTGCATTGCATCCAACGTGCTATAACATATCTGTCAAACTCGGTGAACTAACAAGTTTGTTGCATATTCCAGAAAGTTTAGCAGTTGGTTTGACAGAATATACTGGCCAGCCATCACTACCGTACTAGATCCAAAGGACCGGTTACAATAAGCATGTCTAGTTCTGGCAAGAGTCTCGAGGAAGAAAAATCCGAGCTACAAATCATGAAAGAAGAGGTAGACCGGTTAAAACAACGGATAACAGAGATGCACCTGGCCTGGGCCAGGGAACAGTCTTCACCAAACCGCCCTACTCTCGCCTCAGCTCCGGAACATCCGCCCATCGATCCTTCGACAAGCGCCCCGATCTATCCATACTTTCAGGGGGAAAACCCATATGCCACCCACATTCCACCAACCAAACCAAATCCTCCTCCAGCCACCCCTGTTTTTGTGGCACCTCCACCTGCTCCTCTGCAAAGGCCGGCCGGCGAGCCGTATGTTCAGATCCATGACAACTCTTACTATCCTCCAGAGCCTACTTTCAGGGCTCCCGAACCACAATCACATACACCTCATTGGGATAATCCGGCAGAACCGGAAAAACACTTCCAAAGTTCGGAACACGAGGAAGTTGCCAGAAAAGTTAAAAGCCTGGAGCAGTCCTTCAGGAACATGCACGGTTTAGGCAACCAGGTCAGCGTCGCCTATAAGGATCTGTGTCCATTTCCGGACGTCCAGTTGCCAGCAGGGTTTAAAATGCCCAAATTCGACCTATACGAGGGGCATGGTGACCCGGTGGCCCACCTGCGAGGATTTTGCAGTAAAATGAGAGGGGCCGGAGGACGGGACGAGCTTCTGATAGCTTACTTCGGCCAGAGTCTGGGAGGATCTGCGCTGGAGTGGTACACTAGACAGGATCCCAATAGATGGTTTACGTGGGATGATTTGGCTCAAGCTTTTATCGGCCAGTTCCAGTACAATCTTGAGATAATCCCCGACCGCCTATCATTGTTAAAATTAGAGAAGAAGCCCGCCGAAAGCTTCAGGGAATTTGGTTTCCGGTGGAGGGAACAGGCGGCCAGGGTAGATCCGCCGATGAGAGAGAGCGAGATGGTGGACTACTTCTTGCAGACATTAGAGCCCACCTACTTCGGACATCTGGTAACGTCCGTAGGCAAATCATTCACCGAGGTGATAAAAATGGGGGGTATGATCGAGGAAGGTTTGAAGGCCAACAAGATCATGAGTTACTCAGCACTGAAAGCCACCACTCAGGCTATCCAAAGCGGTACTGGAGGAGTACTGGGGAAAAAGAGGAGAGAGGAAGTTGCGGCCGTCGAGTCCGGGGCATGGTTCGGAAATAGAGGCCCCGCACCCCAATATAGCCCACCCCAGCCTCACCACCAAAATTACTCTCACAACCCATATAACCACCCGCAACATTACTATCCCGCACTTGATCCCCATTTTACTGTCCACCATGCACAGTCCTACTCTGCACCTCCTGTTCATGCACCGTGGCGTGCACTGAACCCCCAGAACAATCATCCACCCCCAAGAGCTTAATGAAACCCCTCGGGCGCGAGTTTCCGTCCAAACCAGGCATTCAGAGGCGACAGGGCGCCGAGGCCAAAGACTTTCACTCCCTTAGGAGAGTCTTACACCAGTCCGTTCCACCGGTTGAAGCAAGTAGGGTTGCTAAATCCGGTTGAAGCTAAGCTACCAAACCCCCTCCCGAAGAACCTGGACCATTCAGTAAATTGTGCCTACTGCTCGGGATGTCCGGGGCACGATACAGAAAAGTGTTGGAGGCTAAAGACGGCCATCCAGGAGCTCATTGACACTCGCAGGATTGAGGTCCAGACTCCAACGGAGCCCAACATCAACCAAAACCCGCTTCCAACTCATCATGAGACTAATATGATCGAGTTGGTACGGGCGGAGGAAGGAAAGGAGAAAGCCTCTCGGACTGTAATGATGATTAAGTCTAGCGGGGCAGGAACGAGAAAAGGGCCAAGCTTTGATGAGTCGCCCAGTTCGCAAGAAAGACATACCAGGAGAGTCGGAAGCAGGAAAGGAAAGTGTGAACGAAGTACCGGTGAAGCCGGCCAAGATAGTTGTACCGGGGGCAGCAATCAAGCCCATTTTGACAGTAGCAGGCGTTCGAATGGACCCCTTCATCATCCAGCCGGCAACACAGTTGCCAGTAACTGATAGCCGGGCTGTCCCATGGAATTATGCTCGGATTACAACGACCTACGGAGGAAAGGAGGTGAAAGAGGAAGTTTGTGAAGCCCAAGGGTTGACCCGCTCGGGGAGATGTTTTGCCCCTGCGGAATTGAGGAAGACCACTCCGGCAGCATTGAAAAAGCCGGTAACCGATGAAGAAGCGGAAGAATTCTTGAAAAAGATGAAGCTGCATGACTACTCTGTCTTAGAGCAGTTGAAGAAGACTCCGGCGCAAATATCATTGCTATCCTTGCTGATACATTCCGAAGAACATCGGCAAGCATTGATGAAAGTCCTGAATGAGGCACATGTACCGGATAAAATCTCAGTAAGCCATTTGGAGAAGATCACCAATCGGATCTTCGAAGCAAATCGGATCACCTTCACCGATGACGAGTTGCCTGAGGAAGGCACTGAGCACAACAGGGCTTTATATCTTACGGTGAAGTGTGAAGAGGCGGTGGTTACCAAAGTCCTTGTCGATAATGGGTCCAGTGCTAACATTTGTCCTCTCTCTACACTGGGCAAATTAAAAGTAGACATCGGCAGGGTACGCAAGAACAGCGTATGTGTTCGGGGGTTTGACGGAGGAGGCAAAGCGTCGGTTGGTGACATAGTGCTAATCTTGACAATTGGGCCAGTGGAGTTCACCATGGAATTCCAGGTGCTGGACATGGTGGTGTCATATAACCTCCCGATAGGGCGACCATGGATCCATGCCGCAAGAGCAGTTCCATCCAGCTTGCACCAACTCGTCAAGTTCGAGTGGGACCAACAGGAGATCGTCGTCCATGGAGAGGACGATCCACAATCAGGCACCATCATTCCCTTTGTTGAAACAGAAGAAGATGTTGGGCCGTGGGTATATCAGGTCTGCGATGTGGTGTCCGCCCACCGAGTTCCGGAAGGGGAATGCATTCCCGGCGACAGAACAATTATTGCGGATGTCATGGTGGCGCATGAAATGTTGAGACATGGTTTCATACCCGGTAAAGGTCTAGGTGCATCTCTGCAAGGAATCATACAACCGGTATCGGTGGTCGAAAACTTGGGAACCTTCGGCTTGGGATTCCAACCAACATCAGAGGACATCCGGCGAGCAAAGAGGAGTAAGCAGAAGACATGGGCGCTCCCAAAGCCTGTTCCACGCCTTTCCCAATCTTTTGTCAGGTCCGGAGCAAGAGGACATCCAGCGACAAAGATTCCCGGTCCTACGGTCAGGCCAGACGAAGAGTTCTTCGGGAAGTTCGAAAACCTATTCACAGATGTATGTATGCTCGAAGATGGTGAAGGATCCAGTCATGCCGAGATACAATTTGTGGGACCAAAGGCAAAACTGAATAACTGGAAGGCTACTCCTCTCCCTGTCCGGAAGGAGTCTTGGTAGTTTGTCTTGGATTGTTTTTCTTTCGAAATTTTGTGTTGGGGGTTTGTCCCCAGAGTAAAATCCAGTTTGTTTTTAGTTCGTTTTTTTTTTTTTGAGTTTGCAGTTTGTTTTCCCTTGTACCATTCTCCTTAATGAAAATTTGGTTCCCTTCGTGTCTAATTTTGTTTATTTTTCCTTCTTTTTACTTTTCTGAACAACCTTCTTTCAACTGATCTTAATGATATGGCGTGCTTAAAGATTAATCAACCCAGTCTAGAAAGTCAATCGGGTTTGGAAATAATAACGCATGAAATAAGAAGTGACGAGAGTGAGTCAGAGTACGGCGATGATAAAGCCGTAGAAGAAATCGGTGAAGAATTAAGTCACTTCGAGGAAAAGCCCAAACCGAATTTAAATGATACCGAGGCCGTTAATCTAGGGAATGCGGATGACGTCAAAGAAACCCGGATAAGTGTCCATATTGAACCCAATCTGAGAGAAGAACTGATCAAAACGCTCATGGAGTTTAAAGATATTTTCGCGTGGTCGTACGACGACATGCCGGGACTCAGCACTGATCTAGTGGTTCATAGATTACCCACTGATCCGGCATATCCTCCCGTCAAGCAGAAACTGCGGAAATTCAAGACGGAGATGAGTGTGAAGATTAAGGAGGAAGTAACCAAGCAGTTGCGGGCGAAAGTCATTCGTGTCACTCGATACCCCTGAATGGTTGGCTAACGTAGTACCGGTGCCAAAGAAAGACGGAAAGATCAGAGTATGCGTGGACTATCACAATCTCAACAAGGCAAGTCCTAAGGATAATTTCCCACTTCCCAATATCCATATCCTGATTGATAATTGCGCCGGACGCGAAATTGGATCCTTTGTGGATTGTTATGCGGGATATCATCAGATTTTGATGGATGAAGAGGACGCAGAAAAGACGGCTTTTATCACACCGTGGGGGACTTATTGCTACCGAGTGATGCCGTTTGGTTTGAAGAATGCGGGAGCAACATATATGAGGGCGATGACTACGGTATTCCATGACATGATACACAAGGAAATTGAAGTGTACGTGGATGATGTGATCGTGAAATCCAGACGTCAAGAGGACCATGTCGCTGACCTCAGGAAGTTCTTTCAAAGACTTCGAAGGTACGACATCAAGCTTAATCCGGCCAAGTGCGCATTCGGAGTTCCATCAGGAAAGTTGCTAGGATTCATCGTCAGCCGACGGGGCATTGAGTTGGACCCATCCAAAATCAAGTCCATTCAGGAGCTACCCCCGCCAAAGAATAAAACAGAGGTAATGAGTCTGTTGGGAAGGTTGAATTACATCAGTAGGTTTATTGCTCAAGCTTACGGCAACTTGTGAACCCATATTCCGTCTATTGAAAAAAGACGCGGCGATAGAATGGACGGCAGAATGTCAGGAAGCGTTTGACCGGATCAAAGGGTATCTGTCAAATCCACCCGTACTAGTTCCGCCCGAGCCAGGTAGACCCCTGATTCTTTATCTGACGGTCTTGGAGAATTCGTTTGGCTGCGTACTGGGGCAGCATGATCTTACTGGCAGGAAGGAACGGGCCATTTACTACCTCAGTAAGAAATTTACAGTCCACGAGGTCAAGTACACTCATCTAGAAAAGACATGTTGCGCCCTGACTTGGGTAGCCCAAAAGCTGAAACACTATTTGTCTTCTTACACCACTTACCTCATTTCGCGTTTGGATCCGTTGAAGTATATTTTCCGGAAACCTATGCCTACAGGGAGGTTAGCAAAATGGCAAATATTACTTACGGAGTTCGACATCATATACGTGACAAGGACGGCTATGAAAGCTCAAGCCATGGCCGATCACTTAGCTGAAAATCCCGTTGATGACAAATACGAACCTTTGAGGACGTATTTTCCAGACGAAGAGGTATTGCAAATTGAGGGGTTAGAACTAACCAAGGATCCAGGGTGGAAGCTCTTCTTCGACGGAGCGGCAAACGCAAAAGGAGTCGGAGTAGGGGCTGTGCTCATATCTGAAACAGGACATCATTATCCCGTTACTGCTCAACTGCGTTTTCACTGTACCAATAATATGGCCGAGTACGAGGCATGTATCTTGGGGTTGCGATTAGCGGTGGACATGGATGTACGGGACGTCTTGGTCTTGGGGGACTCGGACCTTCTAGTACATCAGATTCAGGGAGAATGGGAAACCAGAGAGATCTAAAGCTTATCCCATATCGTCAGTGTTTGCATGATTTGACCAAACGCTTTCGATCGGTAGAATTCAAGCACATCCCAAGGATGCATAATGAGGTTGCCGACGCGTTGGCTACTTTAGCATCAATGCTACATCACCCGGACAAGGTTCGTGTCGATCCGTTACATATCCATGTCCGGAATCAACATGCTTATTGTAATGTGATAGAGGAAGAGGTGGATGGTGAGCCGTGGTTTCATGATGTCAAGGAATACCTCGGGTTAGGAGTATACCCAGAGCAAGCAACCGGAGATCAAAAGCGAGCTATTCGGCGGTTGGCAAACGGATTTTTCCTTAGTGGAGGGGTGCTTTACAAAAGAACCCCAGATTTGGGATTGTTGAGATGTATAGATGCAAGTCAAGCCACAACAGTGATGACGGATATACACTCGGGAGTTTGCGGACCACACATGAGCGGATACGTATTGGCAAAGAAGATTCTTCGAGCGGGATATTATTGGCTCACTATGGAGCGGGATTGTATAAGTTTCGTGCGAAGATGCCATCAGTGTCAGATACACGGAGATTTGATTCATTCTCCGCCGACTGAATTGCATACAATGTCCGCACCATGGCCGTTTGTCGCATGGGGTATGGATGTTATTGGACCTATTGAGCCTGCAGCTTCCAACGGTCATAGGTTCATTCTGGTAACGATCGATTATTTTACCAAGTGGGTGGAGGCCAAAACATTCAAATCGGTGACCAAGAAGGCGGTGGTGGACTTCGTACACTCCCACATCATTTGTAGGTTTGGAATTCCAAAGATGATCATTACGGATAACGGTGCAAATCTTAACAGTGGATTGATGAAAGAGGTATGTCAACAGTTCAAGATTACACACCGAAATTCCACACCGTATCGCCCAAAAGCAAATGGTGCGGTCGAGGCAGCAAACAAGAACATAAAGAAGATATTGAGGAAGATGATAGAAGGGTCTAGGCAGTGGCATGAAAAGTTACCATTTGCGCTGTTGGGTTATCGCACTACCGTCCGGACTTCGGTAGGTGCAACTCCCTACTTGTTGGTATACGGGACTGAAGCGGTAATACCCGCAGAAGTTGAGATTCCATCCCTCCGAATCGTCGCCGAAGCTGAGATTGATGACGACGAGTGGGTCAAAACCCGATTAGAGCAATTGAGCTTGATTGATGAAAAGAGATTGACAGCAGTATGTCACGGCCAATTGTATCAAAAGAGAATGGCGAGAGCATATAACAAGAAGGTACGTCCCAGGAGATTTGAAGTGGGACAGCATGTGCTGAGGAGAGTTCTACCACATCAGGCCGAAGCGAAAGGCAAGTTCGCTCCAAATTGGCAAGGACCTTTTGTGGTGACTAGAGTATTATCCAACGGCGCTCTATGTCTGACTGATGTCGAGGGAAGATGCACCGATATGGCTATCAATTCTGATGCGGTTAAGAGATATTATGTGTAATTCTTTAATGCATTTGTCAACGTTTGGTTTCGTTTGTGTGTATTTGGCATTTTTCGGAGAATGAAATGACAGAGGCAATTTTTCTACTACCCAAACACTTTAACCTTTGTTCCCCATTTGAGCCTTAATTATTCTTTCATATACCCTCTTTCGGAATCAATAAGGAAGATGTGTAACAGAATAGAAAAGAAACAAAGAAGTAATACAAGAAAAGTGAACTACGTTCGACCTGATTCCTCAAGAAGGATACGTAGGCGCCACACGGCTCGGTCATAATAAAATAAAAATCAAAAATCCCCCAAGCAACAAAACTGGGGCAGAAGTCATTGTTTCGTTTGAAAGATAGTATGGATTCCGAAAGTTGTAGTAAGCTAACCGTTGAGGCTAAACCCCTTTCTTCAGCCTCACGCGCAGAAACCATATCAAGAACCAGAAAGACCTCTCGATCGGTATTTGAGAAGTGCCAAGTCATGTGAATGAAAGCCAAGAGTGACATCCCGACCCTCGATTGAATCCAGGATGCACAAGCCGAAAGGGGATAACGCTCTAGAGGGAATCTCAGGGGTGATACCCCGCCGCGAGGAAAGAAAGCATAAATGAGAGAGTCTTAACGGTGAAAACCCTCGCGGGCACCTTAAGGCGAAGGAAGTTGAGAGAAGTAAAATGAGAGAGTCTTACGGTGAAAACCTTTACGGGCACCCTAAGGCGACGGGAGATAGAGAGAAATGAGAGAATCTCATTAGTGAAAACCCTTTGAAGGGCACTGTGAGGTGGCAGGATGAGATGGTTACAAGATGTCTGCATGAGACAAGGTTGGGACATCCGTTTACCTCTAGCAGGACGCGGTATCGGAAAGTGATTGACATGAATAGACTGGGTAGTTTAATCTCAAAGGCGCGGCACAACATTGGATCAGGCACACGCTCAGATAAGTTTTCCTATTCTTGAGTTCGGAAAAGTTTTTCTCTTCTTTTGTCATTTGCGGTCAGTATTCTTTTCTTTTCTTTCATTTTTCGAAAATTGATTTTTCAAAGCTTACTACCAAGTCTCCCAAAGCAGTATATTGAAAGTGAATAGGCATGGAACGAGGCAATAAGACAGAAGTCGTTACGATAGTAAGATTGGGATGACAGGCTGAGTGGAAGGTTCGCAAGAATTATGGAGTATGATGGACACATGTGGCATGTCCGAAAGATGATTTCGCGCAACAGATCACCGGCTAAAAAAAGTCGGATCAAACCAAAGAGTGGAATAAAAGGAAAGATGAGAGTTCGTTCGTGGAAAAAGCATCGTCCCAAGCAAGCGTCAACGTCGTCCTCAAAGTTCGAGAGAGGCCAAGCAGCTGAAAGAGAATGGCCCCAACAAGAGTGGCACGACCACTCACGGCATTTTGAAACTAACAATTTTTCTTTTAAAGCAGGAAAAGAGGGCAGAAAAGCATACCGTCCAGAAGTTTATCAAACTGGGGCAGAAAATTTTCTCCCGTTGCGAAAATTTTCTGGAAAGCAAGACTCGGAGGATAAGGGTAGAAAGCAACGCAAGATTTCGGGAAGTACCAGCTCCGAGCAGAATAGTTTTGAGAAAGGCCAGACGACACGATGGGGTAATATTTGAGCTTGGTATCACCCCCAGCAGTCGTGGGAAAATAAAACAATGGCTTTGAGATTCTCCTCGCAGTATTACATCTCATAGTTTGTTCGAGGAGGCAAAAGCGTGAGTCCCAGAGGAGGTATGGGAAGAAGGAAGAAAATGAGGGGTGAAGGAAACAAAGAATGCTCCCCCAGCAGCATCATCCCCAGCAGACGAGTAGACAGTTCAAAAATACCCCCAGCTGCCAGAAGAAAAGTAATACGACCCAGGGGAAGGCAATTCCAAGACAGGATAATTCAGAAGAGAAGGTGGTCCGAGAGGCAATGCAGAAAGAAGAAAATGGTACAAGAAGCAAAGGAAGGTAATCAAGATAGGATGAAATCAGAAGTTGTAATTGAAGTCAGGGAGCCCGCCTGGAGAATGGAGTGGCGATTTAATTTTGAAGTTGTAGTTGAAGTCAGGGAGCCCGCCTGGAGAATGGAGTGGCGATTTTATTTTTGAAGTTGTAGTTGAAGTCAGGGAGCCCGCCTGGAGAATGGAGTGGCGATTTAATTTTGAAGTCGTAGTTGAAATCAGGGAGCCCGCCTGGAGAATGGAGTGGCGGTTTCATTTTGAAATTGTAGTTGAAGTCAGGGAGCCCGCCTGGAGAATGGAGTGGCGATTTAATTTTGAAGTAGTAATTGAAGTCAGGGAGCCCGCCTGAAGAATGGAGTGGCGATTAATTTTGAAGTTGTAGTTGAAGTCAGGGAGCCCGCCTGGAGAATGGAGTGGCGATTTAATTTTGAAGTAGTAATTGAAGTCAGGAAGCCCGCCTGAAGAATGGAATGGCGATTTAATTTTGAAGTTGTAGTTGAAGTCAGGGAGCCCGCCTGGAGAATGGAGTGGCGATTTAATTTTGAAGTTGTAGTTGAAGTCAGGGAGCCCGCCTGGAGAATGGAGTGGCGATTTAATTTTGAAGTTGTAGTTGAAGTCAGGGAGCCCGCCTGGAGAATGGAGTGGTGATTTAATTTTGAAGTAGTAGTTGAAGTCAGGGAGCCCGCCTGGAGAATGGAGTGGCGATCTGTTTTAATTTGGTAGAGGAAAGCGGTAGAATGTAACATAAATCTCCGGCATGAATCCAAGTTTGTAAGAAGAGAAGAAGCATCAGAAGGAACGCCAAGTCAGAGAGGATGGCAAGGAGCGCGACAAGATCAAGTTAAAAAGGATAGATAAGAACTTGTAGTACTGTAACTTAGTCTAGCTTCTTGTTTTCGTTGCTTAGTGTGGTGTAACAAGGAAATCAGCTGAGCAGTGGTAACAGCAGTAACAGCGGCAACAGCGGTAACAGCGAGATCGCAACAGTCATGGTAGTCCCAGCTACCAGAACTTCCCGAACTACATTGACCTGATTCCCTTTTAGCCAGGGATATGTAGGAGACCTTTGAAGCAAGGTTCGGTCAAAACTTTTCCAAAATGCTTCATACGGAGTGCTCGAATGGGCAAAAATCGCTTATATCCGCTCATTTATCTTTGCACGAAAACTCTGCGTGTTTACGCGCAAAGAGGGGCAACTGTGAGCACGTGATTTTTGCCTTACCTGAGAAGTACTCCCAGAAAATTCAAAATAAAAATAGTTTCGTGTTAGGCATGATTTTTGTGATTTTTGTGTTATTTTATCTTAAATTTACATTTTTTGTGTGCATGTTTATTAATAAAAGACAAAAAAAATATACATTAGGTTTTGCATTTTATGTGATTTACATTTTTTAAGTGATATGTAGTTATGTGGGATAATTGTAGTAAAAAAAATAGTTGTGTTATAGGTTAGTATATGTATATATATATATATATATATATATATATATATATATACACACATATACATATAATACATCATAAAGAGCAGAATTGGGCCATGGCTTAGTCTAAACAAACAGGCCCAAACGAATCACCTCTGATCCAACCCGTCCTCGATCGTGGCCGTTCGTTTCAAATTGATCCTAGGGCCACGATCTCTCTTATCAACCCGTTCAAGAAGCAGTGATCTAGGCTGTTCAATTCAGTGGATCCAACGGCCAGTGCTTCATCCCCCAACCCGTTGAGCAACCCGACCCAATCAACCCCAGACAACCCGGCTCCCATAGCGACCAAACGGTATCGTTTGGATTAATGAAACGATCCAGGCCATTGATCTCATTTGATCAAACGGCCAAGATTAGATCCCAGCCCCACCATATATACTAAAAAACCTACCCAGCCCCCCCTTAGCCAGACCCCTCCTCCATCTCCCAAAGGTCCTCAGAGACCAAGGCTTCTCTCCGCCGTCCGCCACCATTGCGCCGCCTGCCGGAAATCGCCTCACGGCGGTTCCGGTAGGCCAACGGCCACTAAACTAATACCAAAATCTTCCCCTCACCTTCCCCATTACGAATCCGGCCTCCGTTAACCTCGAATCACCACCAAACGTCTCGAATCTTCATTCAAAGATTCGAGTCAAAACCCAAACTACGCCAAACTTCACCAAATTCATACCACAGTCTCCTCACACCTCCCCCACACTCCCATTGACATTGGTTTGGTTCGAATCTAACCAGAAATGCAAAAGCCCCAAATCCGAGCCCAAGAACCCTAGTTTTTGAAGAAGCCCAATTCGAGCCGGGTTAGCCGTAATTGAAGTCCAAGGGATTTTAGTCTAGGTGTTCTCAATCGAGAACATCTCGATTAAAGCCCGTTTGGCTTCAATAGTTCCAAATCTTAGTTCAAAGCTTGGGTCGGCAGATTTCTTACGAGGTATTCATTTCTTCTTTGGTCGATTTAATTCGATTGTGTGAACATGTGTGTTTGTTTTATTCGTGTTTCAGTTCTCATCTGTCATGTTTTTAATTTCTCATATCAGTTGATCTGTTCTCCTCCTTTAAGGCCTTTTATTTGGTCGATTCCTTCTATTTTTGTTAGTTAAAATGTATCATATGTTCAGTTCGACTAAAGTCGTCAAGGAATTAGTTCGTAGTATTGATCCCTGAATCTGCCTGTATGCAATTCATTAGTGTAGGGGCTTGTTACTGTTTGATTCGGATTAAGGGGGTTAATTGGTTATAGTTAATAGGTTAATTAGTATTGATTTTTAAATGCCCTGCCCATAAGAGAGGCTAGTGGAACCTGCCATACAGCAGGGTATCCCACTAAGCCTCATGTGATCACTAGTTTAATACTTTGGGTCCATACCTGGACATTGGATGATGGGTTTGCAGGGAATATGATGGGTTGGGGGAGTCAGTGTAAGGGGGTGACCTTAGGAGCTGCTGGTCAGCTATAAGAAGGGAGCAAAAACAGTAAAGAAGGGGACAGTCATAACTGGAGAGTACCTGGAGAGAAAAAATAGAGAGCAGATATACATTTCGATACACAGATACAAAGATACAGATAGAAAGGCTACTGTTTCATTGGTTTTTGGGTTACTGTTTCGTGTGTTTTGATTCAGTGGCTGAGCTGTTAGTCCTTTGTTGTTGTTGTTGTTCTTGTGTTGGTGTGCTGAGATTGATTGTGTGCTATTGGCTGAGTTGGGAAGTGTCGAGCCACTGGCAGTGCTGTTATTTTGTCACTGGCAGCACTGTTTTGGGATTGTTGGTCGTTTGTGTGGCTGGTTTGGTCTATAGGGTGCTGCCTGGTTGTTTGTTGCCTTAGTTAGTCCATTGTTGTGGCTGTTGTGTTCATTTGGTGCTGCTTGGTCCAATATCGTTGCTGGTTCAGTGTTGTTGAGGCTGGTCCAGTTTGTTGCTGTGCTACCTGGCTGTAACTATCATTGGATTGCTGGTCCATTGTTTGTTACTGGCTGTTGGTCTATTTGATTGCTGCCACTGGTTGTTACTGGCTGTTGGTCTATTTGATTGCTGCCACTGGTTGTTGTTTCTATTGGTCTATTTGATTGCTGCTACTGGTTGTTGTTGCTATTGGTCTATTTGATTGCTGCCACTGGTTGTTGTTGCTTTTGGTATATTGAGTTGTTGTTGGTTTACTGTGGTTGTTACTGGTCTACTGTTGTTACTCCTGTTACTGTTGCTGCATTGCCACTGCTCACTCGTCTTTGTTCTTCCGCGTTCCATGTACACATCTCTGTTGTTGTAATTCCTTGGTTCGAAAAGAATGAAGCCTGAAGTTTATGTTTGAAGTCTGTTGAATCATGTAGTCGTCCAAAGTCTTATGTTTGATTACGTTCTGTTATTATCTAATTAAGTTTGTAATGCTAGTTTTGGTTATGGAAAAGTGTAGCTAGACCAAAGATACACTATCATTAGATATGCACGTAAACCTGAATTAGTCTGTTGTATCTCTGTTCAATCTTCTCTACTCATGTGTGTTATCTCCAAACCCGTTAACGTTAGATCTCATGTTAAAAGCAAGATTAGCTAGGGAGTTATTACTCAACTGAATGACGTAATTAGATTAAAGGAGTCGGGGTGCATTTCATGTGACCCGACCCCAATTTCGGGCAAGAGCAAATAAAGCGTGTCAGGAACCACGGGCGCATTTCATGTGGTGTGGTTCGTAGCAAGTTTTGAATAATTTGGAATCAACTCCTAAGTAAAATACAGTGGGATGTAGTTCGTTTTAGATTTGAATCAAAGGTGCGCCTCACCCAATAGTTACATTAGTCACACAGCCTTCATAAATGTACATATAAAATGCTTAGATTTTGAGACGCGTCGTTTCTTAACGAATATCACGCCCTTCTCAACGGTGTAAATAAGTAGTCGATCCGGGCGCATATTTTAGTTCTATCTTCTTAAATACGGGTGTGCATTTCATGCGACCCGAATCCAAACCCCGAAATGTTGAATAAGAATATGTTGAGGATCCGGGTGCATTTCATGTGACGTGATTCGAAAGCATATTTTTAAGCAACTTTCTCTTTTGTAAATCCTAACCAATAATAAAAGCGGTAAAGGGATATTAACTTGCACTAAGTACATAATTGTAAAAAGCAGATAGATAAGCCAAACACGACGGTTGAGCGACCGTGCTAGAACCACGGAATTCGGGAATGCCTAATACCTTCTCCCGGGTTAATAGAATTCCTTATCCGGATTTATGGTTCGCGGACTGTTAAATAGAGTCATTCTTTTCCTCGATTCGGGATTTAACCGGTGACTTGGGACACCATAAATCTCCCAAGTGGCGACTCTGAAATAATTAAAATAAATCCCATCTCGATTGTCCTTTAATTGGAAAAACTCTTTGCACCCTCGCGGGTGCGGTAAAAAAGAGGTGTGACAAGTGGTGTAGTGTGTTTCGAATATGTTGAGTGTTCATAGATAGAGTAAATTTTTGGTTGACTCTAGGACGAGCAACGTTTAAGTATGGGGTGTTGATAATAGGCTATAATTGCATATTTTAGTCGATTAATACACTCAAATTTATTGAACTTTGATTGAGTTTGAGCTTTAATCGCTAGTATCTTACACTAACTGTATGTTTTATGCCTTGTAGGAGTGATTTCGAATTATGTAGATGTTACGGAATAAATTCAAGTAATTTGGAGCTTTGAAGTCTAATTAAAAGCCCAAGGAGTTAAGTCAGAATCGCATTCGGGGATCAACGGATGATAAAACAACAAAACAAAGACTCGAGGAGGTATATTGTGCATTGTCTAGTAAAATAGACATAATCCTTTTCTCAGAACTCAATTTTGGCTCCATAATAGATGGTTGGAAAGCTAACTCAAAGATCTAAAACTTTTATGTTTTACGTTTTTCTAAATTCCAAACAGAACGAGGTGAAAACTCACAAGATTTGAGCCAAAACGAATGAAACCGGAAAAAAAGGCCAGTTGGGCGCCACAGGCAGCGCCACCAGTGGTGCCAAAAACAGTATGCACAAATATTTGGGCGCTATGGAGGGCGCCGGGCTGGATGTCGGTGATGTGAAAGGTGTACTATTTTGCCCCAGACATGGTTATTTCGGCCCTAGACCTACCCAACATGTATAAAAGCAAGACTAAACCTATTTTTGAAGAGGAAAACACTACTTTTGAGGAGATCTAACACACTTTGAAGGGGAATTCACGTGGAGTAACACACACCACGCTTGGAGGAGACTTTCAACTAGTTCTTCTTTTCTTCTCTTCCTTTAATCTGATAGTTTATTAGTTCTAGAGTTTTGAGTGCTACATGAACGTTGTAGTTTGAAGCTTGAATTGTTCTTATTATTTTATCATATTGATTTATTTATTTAATCTTGCGTTTAATTATTTGATTGCTTGATCACCAATTAAATACTATCTACGAATCTAGGATTGAACTCGGGAGAGGTATTCTAGATTGCATATAAGATTGAGTAGAGCAAGATCTTAACTCTTAGGGGGAGCGGATTTGTAGTTAGGATAGGAATATACCTAATCGCCTTGCTTGGTTATTATACGGGAATTATAAATGCGTTCTTGTTAATCCTAATTCCATAGGAATATAGGCGTTAGTTTAGCTTGAATAGGCGAGTTGTACTTCGGGAGAAGACTACGAGCAATATTAACTATGTCAACCAATAAATCAGATAAATTAATTAAACGATTTAAGTGAAAATCTCAACGGGATTGTTAACTAACACATAGCTCTAGAATATTCACTCACATTGAATTCGGCTTTAAGTTTGTCATTGTTTTCTTTAATCTCTTAATTTTTTACGCTAGATTAATTTTAATTAAATATTCATACTTCAGGGTTTGCTTGAATAGATCAATTGTTTGGTTTAATTTAGTTGATAGTTAATCACAAGTCCATGTTGGTACGTTATCTAGACTTACAATCCTATATTACTTGTCGACCACGTATACTTGCGTGTGCGTTTGGGAGTAACAATAGCTATACCTAGAGAACAAGGTGAAAGGATCAAGCTCCTCTTACATGAAAAAAATGGGAGTATTGGTTAATATGTAATGGCAAGCCATGAATGGCAAAAATTTTTCTAACGGTTGCGTATTTAATACTAAGGAATATTCTTCATTAAATGTCATCTGGTAACAAATATTCGTTTTCTTCTGTTGATTATGTTCTCTTTGGGATCTACCTGGTGTCAACTGAAATTGTTCCACTCGCTTCATCTTTTGTATGCCTCCGATTCTACGTATCACGTTATCATTCGAACATTTAATACAGACCAATTATACCATATACAGTGTCAATCTTCTCTTAATATAAGAGAAGATAGAAAGAAAGCAATAGTAAATAGATCACTGCAAATTTATATCTTTATCTGCATACAAGCACAACGCACTACATTAATAATAAAAAGTTACGGAAAAGGGTCTAAAATATCCCTGAACTATTCGTTTTGGTACAATAATGCCCATCATCCACCTATTGGGCCAAATATGCCCTTCTGTTAACGTTTTTGGCTCACAAATGCCCTTTGAGTTAACGGAGGGACACGTGTCATCATCCTATTGGTCCATTCTTAATATTTCTTAATTAATTAAAAAGGCCCATTATTCATACCCGAAAAATAATTTTCTAAAGCAATTTTTCTAAATCTTTTTTTACTAAAAACTGAAGAAAAAAGGGAATTTTTTTTCCAGTTTTTACAAAAACAATTATATATTTTTTACTAAGTAGAATAATGCTTAGAAAATAAGTAGAATATTTTTTTTTTCATTTTTAGAGAAAATGGAAAAACAAGTAGAATAATGCTTTAGAAAATATTTCTACTTTTCTATTGGAAAATTATTTTCTACTGGAAAAATATTAACGTTTTAAAAAATACTAACCCTTAAAATTTTGATACCAAACACTAACGTTCTACTAGAAAGCAATTTTCTACTTTTTTAATAAAATATTGCTACTTTTCTACTGGAAAAAAACTGGAAAGCAATTTTTCACTTTTTTTCTAGGTTTTACAAAAGTATTGCTTTAGAAAATTGATTTTTAGATTTTATCTTCCTCAACAAATTCAGGTTTTTTCTCTCAAAAAAGTGGGCTTATTGAATATCATATATTTTTGTTTTTACAAAAATATTATTTTGTTAAAAAAAATCTATTTTTTAAAAAACTGGAAAAAAAATTCCCTCTTTTACTTCAGTTTTTAGTAAAAAAAGTTTTAGAAAAATTGCTTTAGAAAATTATTTTTCGGGTATTAATAATGAGTCTTTACAATTAATTAAAAAATATTAAAAATGGGCCAATAGGACGATGACACGTGTCCCTCAGTTAACTCAAAGGGCATTTGTGAGCCAAAAACATTAACGGAAGGGCATATTTGACCCAATAGGTGAATGAATGGCATTATCGTACCAAAACTGATAGTTTAGGGGCATTTTAGGCCCTTTTCCGAAAAAGTTAATGTAATGTTTGACTTCACAAAGAGACGATACAAGATTAGAGTACCTTACAAGCTTAGCACTGTTTGCGGCAGTACTTATTTACCTATTCAAAGTTAACAAATCTTTAGTTGACTTAAAATCCCAATTATCAGACATTTTCTGTAAAATGTTTTCCAATTTTTCCATGTTTGGTTGGCTTAAATGTTTTGGAAAACATTTTCCTTACAATTCATTTTCCTCTAATTGGAGGAAAATGTTTTCCTTATCAAAAGAAGGGAAAACATTTTCCAAAGCTCCTTCTCAACCTTTCTCACCCTCACCAACCCACCCTACCCCCTCTCCAAAAACAATTTTTTTTTAAATTTCAGTTTTTCCGTTACCATCCACCCTACTACCCCTCCACCCCACCCCGCAAAAATTTTTTTTTTACCTTAATTTTTTTTTCTATAATTTTAAATTTTTGTTTTATTATTTTTCTGCACCATCCACCCCCACTCCCATCCCCTACCCCCCCCCCCCCCCCCGCACAAAAAAAATTTTACTTTTTTTTTTGTAATTTAAATTTTTGTTTTTTTTGTTTTACTGCCCCTCCCCAGTCCCCCACCCCCTGCCCCCCCCAAAACAAATTTAGAATATATTTTTTAGTTTTTAATTTTATTATTTATCATTTAAAGGCTCAATATTTTACAAGTTCCAAAATTATGAGTTCGAAAGTTTACGGATTTAGAAATTATAAATTTACCGGTTCGAAAATACGCGATTTTTGCGCTAAAAAGTAAAGCATCACATTAGTTCCTTTAGATTGTGTCAATTTTTAGAGACTTCGGGAAGGGAGGGGTGGGGGAGGTGGGAGGGGAGGGGTAGGAGAGTTGCAAAAAAAATATTTTTCTAAAAAAACTATTTTTTACTCTCTAACCAAACATAGAAAATATTTTCCGGAAAATGTTTTCCACTTACCAACCAAACAAGAGAAAATAAGTGATAAAATCACTCATTTTCCATGAAAACATTTTCAGGTAAACATTTTCCATGGAAAGCATTATCCTTCGTACCAAACACACCCATAGTGCTAAAGATTATTATCGGGCTATATTTTAATGGTATAAAAAGATTTTGAACCTTTTTTAAAATATAACTCATAGCTATAAAATTCTCCTATTCTCACACAATTGCTTATTAGTTTTGTAATTAGGAACAACAACTTTTTTTAAAAGAAAATTATGAATTGGACGTACATCTCTAATTCAAGTAGGATTAACTATTTAGGGAATATGTAGTTTAAATCGAAAAAGAGTTCAAACAGTAGGTAATTTATAATTCAATCCCTAAATTATAAAAAAATATTTAAGAGCATAAAAGGCGATTACTATTTGGAGAATATTTTAGTCGTTTAATATTTAACATAAATTATTTATGCTTTTATAATAAAATACAGATATAGAAATAAATATAGATATAGATATAGATATAGAAATACATATAGATATAGATATAGATAGATTTGAACTTTGTTTGAGTTACTACATTTATGATTTATAAATTTTACCATTCAAGAATGTTAAGTACAAACTTGAAATAATACGTTAAAAGATAAAATTGTGAAAAAAATTTAAGACATATTTATAAACTATATTACAATAAATATTTATATGTATAAAATATTTTTTAAAATTGTATAAATATATTATCGTGTGGATTTAGTTTTGGTTTGACTTTTTTTAGTTAAACCATACCAAACCAATTATGGCGGCGACTTTCAATACCAAACCACAATCGGATTTTTTCTGGTTTGACTCGGATTATTAGTTTTCTTTGTACACCCATACTTTACATAAAAGACATGTCTTTTTGATTAATAACTAATTCTATAGTGATTATTAAATTAGAAGAAATTCAATATTTCAAGAAGAGAACCCCTTTTTCTTTCTGCTTGATGATTGTTAATTTGTCATTTAGAAGAAATTTCATAACTAATGATTACACCACCCGGAATCGATTGGGCCTGAATCAAAATATGAACTGCATCTCATCCTAATGTTCAAATTACAAAATCTGATGGTTGCAAAAAGGACATTAATTAGATTTAATTAGCATATTAGTATCTCAACTCTTTTTGATTAACTTTTTAATATAGCTAAAAACCAAAATTATGGCATGAGTTACATGACATTATCTAAAGTTTCATCCAAGCATTACTCAAAAACATGATGGGACCTTGTCTTAAGATAATGATCAATTTATAATTAGAGAATATCAAGGCATTATTAACATGTTCTCCTCTAATACAGAGTTTGTTAAGGGACATAATGGTAAAAACAAAAAGAATGGGTTTCAAATTTTAGAAGAAAAACAAGATGCAAAATTATCTCTCAATAAAAATTGAATATAATGGTTTCTCAATTGTCAATATTAACCTTTTTGGAGAATATACAAACTTTCCTTTAGATTTCTTTACTATTTATGTGAAACCATAAAAGCATGAACGTGTTACAAGTCCAAACCTCAATCAGAAAAGTAGAACAAGACATTTTCCTTTTTTATGTTACCATATTTACCACTTTAATTTCATTATTACCTATGTAATTGAAACTCGCTCGGGGCTCGTCTCGGAGCGGAGCACTCATATAACGCTCATGCACTTATATGTGGGGCTTAGTTCCGTGAGACTTATGCATCAGCTATCAGGACTTACATCTCGGACACGTTCAACGCCTAACGTACTCGGCTCGCCTAATAAAACTTTAATGCAATTGTTTGTAACTAACATTGTAAATCCTCAAATTTTCTTAATAAATCATTAACTATTCAAAATTACTTTTTTTTCTTAATCATAAATCATTAAGTTGAGAATATTTTATGTCATAATTAAAATAAAAAAATTTGCACATTATTAAGACTGCTATGATAGTAAACTTTAAATGTCCATAATCTTTTTTATAATTATTTTCCTAAATATTATTTTTCACGTTAACGAGATAAATACTTATTAATTTAATAGCTCGGTATTAGCTTAGCACAACTATTTACAAAATAATTAGTTATCATGGTATAGTATGGTGAATTAATGTTACTTTATTAAGTTAAAACTTAAAAATAAATGATGCTAGAGAATCATATCTAAATTATGAATTATATTTTTATATAAATTCTCTTTCAACTTGATAGCATATTAAATAAAAGCAGTATTTTAAAAAAAGAGTAAATTATAATATGAAAATTCTTTCAAAATTCACTACTTATTAAGAGATACATATAAGATTTCGTATCGAATACATTACTTTTGATGTTTAAGTTGTAATGACATTGCAGCTAATTTGCATATTATGATATATGTCATACTTTTATATTATTCATAGTCGAATTATAATTTATAAGTATTTTGAATAGATTAGTTGTTATAATTTTATGATTTTAATGTAATTTTTATAATTATTTTTTAGTTTATATTATCTTAAAATTCTTGAAATTAATAAAATTTAAAGATCCGTGAGACTTACGCCCAATGTCCCAAGGCTTACGCCTTGCCTCGTCAGAGGTAAAAGCATCACCTCACGCCACCGCCTTTTAAAACATTGATTATTACTATTAAACAAAATCCTTGACATTTGTATTATTCCAAATTCTATCTATAGACGGCTGCACACACACATGACAAGTGCCACATGCTATTCATGATATAAGATCATAATATTAATTACAAGGCACCATATTATAAATATGGCCAACATTGAATAATTCTTTCAAAATTTATTCTTTTCCAATTTTACTTATAAAGAAGAAGACAGTAGCCAATCTCAACATCAACAAATTAAGAGATTTTTTCCCTAATGGCAGCAATTGTTAAGCTCTCTATCACTCTCCTTCTCCTTGCACTTCTCAGTAAAGGTAAAAACCTGTGGCTTTTTTTTTTTTTTTTTTTTTTTTTTAAACAACTAATTCAATCTTATTATGATTAGAAGTTAGTTTTGCATATATAATCATGAATTTTTTTCTTCTTTTTATATAACTTTTGATTGGTAGAACCATTATTTTATTGCAATAAACGTGATTGACTCAATTCTAAAACTACTTTTGGAATCGATTCAAAAAGACCGATTTTTCATTGAAATTTTACAATTCAAATACTCATACGGTCGAAATAATCCAAAATTGCTCTTTCCTCTCTTATTAAAGAATAAGAAGTAGTCAATATGTGGATCTTACATTTGGTCAATTGGATAGCAGTCAAAGTGGGATTGTTACATAAATAGCCAGTCAAATTCAAAAAAAAAATTAGTTAGATTATATATGAATTATATATATTATATAGTATGTATTATACATTTACAGATGATTTTTAGTTTACGAGATTACGTTTACGACTATTTGGGGTTAATTAATTTACTTTATTTTTGTAAATTATTTAGCTTCGTCTTGAGTGTTTTCATTAATGTTATGGAATATGTCGACCCAAACAATAATTCAAGGTGGGTCTTTTGGTCTGAATAATCTTACCAGAAGAATATGAATTGTCATTAATGTTTGGTGAAGATCGAATATTCTTTTAAAGTGGATATCAAACAACAACAACAACAACCCAGTATAATCCCACTTAGTGGGGTCTGGGGAGGGTAGTGTGTACGCAGACCTTACCCCTACCCTGGGGTAGAGAGGCTGTTTCCAAATAGACCCCCGGCATCCTTCCCTCCAAGAACTTCCCACCTTGCTCTTGGGGAGACTCGAACTCACAACCTCTCGATTGGAAGTGGGGGTTCCTTACCATCAGAGCAACCCCTCCTGTCAAAGTGGATATCAAAGTATTTTACTTTATGGGATCAGCTCTTTTATTGGAAAAAGAATCTTTCATTATAAATATATACTATATATATTCAATTTCCATTGCCAGCTGTGCCCTTTTAGGCAACCTGGGGTCTAGCTTGAACCTTTTTAGCCTATGGAAAAGTAATTAAATAAATAAAATTAATTAGCAGGCTTTAGTTCCTAGCTGTACTGGCCAAACAATATAATGGACGATTCAATTTGTTTAGACCTACTTTTTACAACTACTCCTATCCCAAATTCCGGAAGATAATAGTTAGAGACGGATTTAGAATTTAAATGATATGATTAGCGTTTAATTTATTATTTATTATAATTATAGTAGATTTTTACATATAAATTTATATTATGTATTGAAAGTTATGAGTTTAATTGAACTCGTCTTCTTTATGCTAGATATGTCCTACTAATAACGTAGTATAGATTGTTACGTGCTTCTTCGGATGTGATTGCAAGATCTCGCTTTCAGTTCGAAAATGTGAAAGTAGCTTCCTTGTACAATAGCTTTCTCTGACGAAAATCAAACGAGTTATTGCTAATTATTATGAGATAAGATTTTTTTGCAGTTTTCATTTGTGTATCAAAAAACTTAAAAATTATTGGTCCATTGTCAAAAATAAAAATTTAATTCTTGAATTCGAGTTGCATGACATAAGGGTGTTGCATGACATAAGGGTTCAATTGAAAGCAATCCTATATGTCAAAGTAAAAAAAAAAAATGATTTGGTTTTAAATTAAACAATGTGAACAATTGAGTAAAACTAACAAAAATACCATTTTTTCTCTGCATGGGTATGAAACAAATTGGACTTTTGAGTCTTTTAAACATGCCATTTAGATTCCTTAATTTCCTCAAAGTGCGGGAGCTCATTATTACTCTATTATTTTTTAATTTTTATTTTTTCTCTTTCTTTCTTTTTGGTACGTTACCTATTAAAACTTGTACCCATGCTAATTAATTCATATCGCAAAATATTATAGCTATCCTTCGTATTACAAAAAAAATAAAAAAAATAAAAATTTTACTCTATCCCCTTTATTTCATCTAATTTTTTGTCTTTAATTCCTTTCTTGATTTGTGTAGATGTTTGTGGTTGTGACTTGAACAATATAACTGTTGGAACAATAAGGAGTGGGAGTGAAATACAAGGAAAGCCAGAATGGAATGTTGTTGTAGTGAACAATTGTGATTGTCCTATGCAAAACTTGTTCTTGTCTTGTTATGATTTTCAGACAACTGAACCAGTGGATCCATCTATTTTTAAACCTTCAGGAGACAACACATGTATTGTCAACAATGGCAGTTCCATACAACCAAAGGGTACAGTCAAGTTTTCTTATGCTTGGGATCCTCCATTTTTCCTTAGGCCAACTTCTGTTGTAACTTCTTGTTGAATGTTAAATTAAAACGATTGAAATTGAATTCAAGATTTGGTTTGGTTCTTTAATTCTTCTCAGTTGTTGGTTGTCACCGACCGGATTTCCCACCATCAGAGTTATGATGGCGCCTATTCGTGGTAGCCAGGCAAGCCAATTTAATTACTTTTTCTTTAATAAACAATCCTTTTAACAATAATATTTAAACAATGAAAAGTCAACAATAATGAGCGGAAGTCTTAAGTACGATTAACCGAAAGAAATGCGGAAGTTCAATAAAATCCTCTACCCAAGACTGGTGTCACAACACTCACGAACGTCTAGAGAATACTAAATACAAGGTCTGAATGAAACATAAGACTGTCTGCTTCGGTACAAATGATAACAAACTAAATAAAATAAAAAGGAACTCCGGGCCTGCGGACGTCAGCAAGGTTACCTCGAATGCCCCTGGACTGAAAGCTCGCTCTCAGAATGCTACTGCTACTCAAATGCTGCTCCAACACCTGGATCTGTGCAAAAGAATGCACAGAGTGTAGCATCAGCACAACTGAACCCATGTGCTGGTAAGTGTCTAGCCTAACCCCGGAGAAATAGTGACGAGGCTAGACCAGACTACCAAATAAACCTGTGCAGTTATGAAATATATTGCGGAAGATAACGGGATATAAGCAGTTTATAAAATGGAGGGGGAAACACACTAAGGGGAGGCAGCACTTTAAACAAGAAATCCAAACTAAAGGATAGAACAACCAACATAACTTAATTCCGGAATAACACACTTAAGCTATAATTTGTTGTGGCGCGCAACTCGATCCGATCACATAATAATATTGTTGCGGCTTACAACGCAATCCTCAGCTATCATTGTTATGGCGTGCAACCCGATCCATAAATATACAGTGTTGTTGTGACATGCAACTTGATCCACAATTATACAGTATTGTTGCGGCGTGCAACCCGATCCACAATTATATAGTGTTGTTGCGGCGTGTAACCCGATCCACAATTATATAGTGTTGTTGCGGCGTGCAACCCGACCCTTAACTTTAAGTATTGTTGCGGCGTGCAACCCAACCCTTAGCATTTAGTATTGTTGCGGTGTGCACCCGGCCCTTCAATATCTCTGTTGCGGCGTGCAACCCGATTCACATTTATCATTGTACCTCATTGTCACACCTCCTTTTTACGCTACCGCACCCCGGGAAGGTTGTAGTAAAGGGTAAGGGAGAATTTCCAATTAAAGGACAATCGAAACGGAATTTATTATTAAGATTCAGAGTCGCCACTTGGGAGACTTATGGTATCCCAAGTCACTGGTTGAATCCCGAATTAAGGAAAAGATATTGACTCTGTATTAAAGTTTGCGAACCAGAAATCCGGATAAGGAATTCTGTTAACCCAGGAGAAGATGTCAAGCATTCCCGAGTTCTGTGGTTCTAGCACGGTCGCTCAACTGTTGTATTCGGCTTATTTATTTGATTTTAATACATGTTTTTTACCTCTGTGCTTTTAACTTTGAGTTGTTTTTATTATTATTTTTAATGAAAATTACAACATCGTAAAAATACATCTCGAACTATATCACATCAATGCACCCGTGGTTATTGACATATTTTAACTTCGTTCAGATTTGAATTTGGGATAAATGTGCACCCGAGTTTAAGAAAGTAAATGATTAAAAGCGCCTAAAGTGACTAGCGCGTTATTATCTTTGGGGAGGACCGTGAAATTTGTTAAACGAACTCTCCCGAAATCTAAGTATTTTAATATATACATTTAATGAAGGCCCCACAGCTTGTGCGTTTTATTTGGCGAGGCTCGTCTCATTTTCTATTTAAGGATATCCTCAAGTGACTATGATTTTTTGCTATTTATTTTGTCTCTAAAAGAAAACAAAAAAAGGGTCCTATTTATTTAGTATTATAAAATTTGGGCCTCGAGTTCAAGTCCGGATCCAAACAAAAGGAAACACCTTTTAATTTGAACCAGCTACCTAACGTGAAACCCACAACTGGCCATTTATATACTAACAAGAGATTTTTACCTACCTATACCATATATCAAACCTTATTACCTTCATTATTTAAGGATTGTTTTAATTACATTTAAGCATACCAAATTATCATTCATATACCATAATTCAAATTAAGGGTATAATTATTGCTTTATTTATACTAGGCGTAATTTTAGAAGCGTATATTCTCCAATTTTCTCCTCCCACCCCCACACCCCCTCATGTTTTACATTCAGTTAATTCCCCTATTTTCGTCCTCTCACCCACAATTTTCATCGGTTACCCACGATTCGATAATTCTCTTCTCATGTTTATTTCATAAAATCCTTATGGTTGTGCCTACGAAGCATAATCAAAAGGATTCATAAAGTTTTTCTGGTCAAATTTTATACCTAAATGAAACAAGTGACAAACAATTTTGGAAATCTTGGAAGCCGATGAATGGGGAAGTGTTGCAAGCGTTGCTGCCGCGAGTTTTTTCAAATATTAAAGGAGTCAAAATTGGATAAGTGTTGGCAGCAAGTACGTTTTCATCTATATATTCGGGTAGAAAGAAAAAGGTTAGAGACAATATTAATCCTTGAGACAGATGCCAAAAAAGTTTGTCAATGGTTCACTTAAAGGAACAACACACCAGGCCCTCTACTAGTACGTCGTGATGGAAGACAATAAAGATGATAGTATGGGTGCAATTGTAGTTTATTTGTAGTTTTTTTGTAAAAATTTTGTAGATGAAGAGCAAATTTTGTTGTCAACTTTTTTTTTTTGACATAAGATTGTAGTTTAGTTGTAGTATAAATGTAGTAATTTTGTAGATACTCTTAAAAACAATACAATTTTATACAATACTTAAACTGATTTATAGTTTATTTGTAGAAATTTTATCTACAAGATCTACAAACTGAATACATTGAATTTTAATATCCCAATTCTCATTTTAATTGTAGCATAATTGGCATTTTCGACATAAATTGTAGAAGTTTTAGTCTTCCCAATCTATAATTTATCTACAATATATCTACAATTTACAATTTATCTACAATTTTTGGAAATATGTCTTCTTCTTCTTCTTCTTCTTTTTCGACAAGTTTCAATCTGAAATTCAGTCAAAACCAAGTCTAATCTTTACCAAAACTCCTCAAAATTGAGATATCAACTCCTAAACATATTCCGAATTATTTACAACAACACCCAATCCAAATAAATAATGATTTTTGAAAACTCAAATTTGAATTCAAAGCTTTCAATTTTTTTAATGGCTATCAATGGTAGAAAATATATGGAAGAACAGATTTTTTTAACTTTGAGTTGTTGAAACTCGAAAATTTGAATTGTTCGTTCTTTTTTTCTTGAGAATTTGAATTGTATTTCTAGAGAAAAATACGTAGATGAGAAATCTCCTTTTCCTTTTTTAAAAATTAAATTTAATGTAGAATCAATTAACACTAAGATTTTCTCCTTAATTTTAGCTTTTTTTTTAGGGAATATTCTGCCCTTTTAATGCCTAATAATCGAATGGTATAAAACTTGTAGGTAAAACGTGGACTAGGCGGGTAATTAACAAATTATACACATTTAAGGTAATAAGGTTTGATATATGGTATATGTAGGTAAAAACACACTTTAGTAACATATGTATTGGGCTTAAGATCAGCCTAGGCCCAAAGAGCCCAAATCATGTAACAAGTGCATACCGGACAAAACTCTTAGTAAGTAGTAACATATGTATTGGGCTTAAGATCAGCCCGAGTTGGACAAGGCATTCGGCTGGACAAAAGATCAAATATCTTCTGCTACATTGGGATAAGACATTGTCACCATCCGTTTGACTATCATTTCATACTCTCATTATTTTTATTATCTATTGGTGAATGTTACGAAGATTGACGATCGAGCAGTCGCGTGAATTTGGCGACAATATTGCTAAGCCCACTAGCTATTTTCGCGTTGATTCAAACTATCATTATTAGATGAATTGGATAATGGGAATTAACTATGTGTAATACAAAGCCATTTTTAACTCCTTTTTACAACTGTGAACAATAAATAAGTGCTTAAACATCGACATTAGGCTAACATTAATCACTAACATTTGAGAACTAACATTATTCAACATGCTATTCAAATTAGCATGACCTGCTCACTTATCTCGCGACTTCATAACTGCACTACTGAGCTAGCCTAATGAAACACACTTACTGGAATCAATGAAGTATTTAACTTTCATAAACATGAGAAGCTACCATTTATGCACTCCAGTCCTACTTGCAGAAAAACTAATAAGAGGCTAAAAGGTAAATCAGCATATAGGCAGTCCAGTTATACACCTATCAATCAGTTGCAAGTAAAAATTCTACTCGATATTCGGTTAAAGATACAAGAAAATTCAACAAGAAAACTTGATAGCATTTAATTTCATCTTCAACTTCAGGTTTACATCAGTACATAATTTCAAAGTGTGTACCTGGATAATGGAAAACTAAAGAATAAGGAGTAGTCAGCAGCGGATAACACAGCAACAACAGCAGTACACCAACAACAGCAAGTGAAGCAATTAACACAACTTAGAATCCAGAAAAACTCAAAAACTGTTATGGCCCAAAGGGTCATCATCTGTTTTCTTCATCTGTTCCGCGCTTCTAAGGTCTTGAAAACCTTATTTTATATTGCCTCGATTTACGTACGTAGTCCGGGCACGTAGCCGGAAAATTTTGTGTTAGAATATGTGAATTCTATGGAAAATTTGAAGAATCTTGATATTAATATTGATATAGTTGACTTCGGTCAATATTTTTGGTAAACGGACCCGGACCCGAGATCGGACGGTCCCGGAAGGTCCGTAGGAAAATATGAGACTCGGGCATGCGTCCGGAGTCGAATTCCGAGGCCTAGATCCCAAGATATGAATTTTTCTGTTAAATTATTTTTCTGAATTATTAAGGAAAATGGAAATAAAAATTGATTAAAAGACCATGGTATCGGGCTCGTATTTTTGGTTCCGATGCCCGGTACAAGTCTTATATATTATTTAAGTACTTCCTGCAAAGTTTGACGAAAATTGAACGTCGTTTGATGTGTTTTGAACCATGAGTTCCAAATTTGAAAGTTTATGAAGTTTAAAAGAAGAAAATCATGAATTTGAGGCTTAATTCTATGAAAACGATGTTATATTGGCGATTTGATCGCACGAGCAAGTTCGTGGTATGTTTTTGAGGCTGTGTGCATGTTTGGTTTGGAGCCCGAGGGCACGGGTGAAGATTTGATAGCCTTGGTTCGCAAATACGAACTATCCTTCGCAAATGCGAAGTGGCCCAGGATTGGCCTTGGTTCGCGAATGCGAACAAACCTTCTCAAATACGAAGTGGTCCAGAAAAGCCCCAGGTTCGCTAATGCGAACAAAGCTTCGCAAATGCGAAGTGGCCCAGAATTGGCCTAAGTCCGCAAATGCGTTGTCCGCAGCCCACGACCTGTTACGTTCGCAATTGCAAACATATGTTCGCAATTCCCATATCCGCAGCTCTGCAATTTTATACTTAAACGATTTTAAACCCTTTTTTCACCATTCTTTCAAAACCCAAAACCCCATAGGCGGTTTTTCAAGAGCAATATCACTCCAAATCACTTGTAAGTCGATTTTCACTCAACTCTTTCAATTCCTAACATCATTAAACATGTTTTCCATGAGAAATCAAAGGTTTTTATGGTTGAAATTGTTGTTTTTGGGTAGAACCTAGGTTTTTCATAAATTGAGGAGTTGGACCTCGATTTGAGGTCTGATTTCGAAACAAATTATATAATTGAACTCATGAGGGAATGGATAACCGGATTATGGTCCGAACCCCGAGTTTCGACCATGTGGTACCGGGGGCGTTTTGGAAAATTTTGAGTAAAACTTTGAGAAAACCATTTTTTTTTCATCCAAACCAATTTATATAGTATTTATTAATGTAATTGAACCAATTGTGATTAGATTCGAGCGAGTTGAAGGTTGAATTACGAGGTAAAGCGATAGTTGAAGGTTAATTGGACTTCAAGGCTTTGAGGTAAGTGCTTGATCTATCCTAGGTTGAGGGAGTAGGATTGAGTGTAATAATTTGCTAATTTCTATGTGATCGAGTGCGGTGTATAGGCGTGGTGACGAGCATCTATACACCGGAGTCTAGCATGACCGTGAGTCGTTTGTTGATACATGTTGTAAGCTAATGTGGAATATTCCTAAGTCATATTCTTGAGCCATTTCCGGGTTGTGAAGGCTGATTATTATTTCCCTTGACGGGACTATTGTTATGTTGTTGATGTTGTTCCCTTGCCGGGATATTGTTATGACTATTGTTACTCCCTTGCCGGGACGGTACATGTTCATTCTTTTGCCTGTTGACTGTGACTGTTATTTGAGTGATGTAAAGTGATAATGCACGAAGGGTGATGCCGTGACATTTTAAGTTATGTTCGCACGAAGGATCATTCTGTGCCTTGTCTTAATGTTTATGCACGAAGGAACATTCAGTGCCATTGTTACTTAAGTTATGCACGAAGGATCATTCCGTGCCATGTTTATTATTTACGCATGAAGGAACATTCCGTGTCGTTGTTGCTTAAACCATGCACGAAGGATCATGCATTGCCATGGATGTGAGGATGAGAGTAAAAGCACGAAGGGTGATGCCGTGCACTTTTATCTGCTTATTTGGTGAGGATGAGAGTAAAAGCACGAAGGGTGTTGCCGTGCAACCATTTCAATTTCTTGCTTTGCGATAACTGTTTTTTGCTATACTCTGTTTTTACCTTACTGATTAATCATGTATATTTGATTGTGCTCCCCAAGCATGTTCCCTCCTTTGTTAATTGTGTTGCTCGATATCTCTGCTATTCTGTGGTATATATATATATAGAACTGTACAGGTTTATGTGAGTGTCTGGTCCTAGGCTTGTCACTACTTCGCCGGGATAGGCCAGACACTTACCAGCACATAGGGTCGGATTGTGCTGATACTACACTTCTGTGTATACAAAATACAATGTATTTTGTATTTTTATTTGTTTAAACAAATAGACATGAACATACGAACGCAAAAAATAAGAGAAAAATAACAGAAAATCCACAAATATTGCAAACAACACGAAACTCTTTTATTTTGAATTTTTGGGAGTAATTCTCATATATCACGTGCTCGCAATATCTACAACTCTCTAAGAGTACATAAATATCATAAAGGTCCCTGCCATACACGTTTAAGTCATACTAACCAAACCAGCAAATCAGAAGCAAATGGAGCACACCAACATCTTCCGCTGAGTTGATAGCCTACTTGGAGTGCCTTGACCTGTCTATCGAGACCTACGGGCATGGAACACATAGTCCCCAGGAAAATGAACATCAGTAAGAATAGTATACCGAATATGTAAGGCACATAAATAAATACGTAAGTGACATGGAAGAAATATATAGTACATCACTCAACGTGTAAGTCGGAATAATTTATAAATCACAAAATAATCATGATAATAGTATCATGCATATGCGTATAAATGTCATGTCGTGTATGGATACATGTTTCATAATATCATCAGCCTATGAGGGCGTCCCATCATATCATCTTTTTCACTGTAGGCAAAATTATCAATGTGTACCAACTGATCAGATGATGGTGCGTATATAATTCCATAACCTTTCTTATATTCCATATACATATATATACATACATATACATGTGTATATAATACCATCTGATCATGTGTCAATATACATGAATGCAATCCATGAAAATTACGTTAAATAAATCTTTTGGAATGTCATTAGACCATTTTATCTTTGAGTAATATAAAGTAAACTCTTTTTAACTTTCATATTTTTCTGAGACTCATGAACATGTGATAAAATATTATAACACATGGAAACTCAAGAATATAGATATCACTAATACTTTTATGAATAGAGTCATTTATGAAATTGGTGTATTTGCTCGTTTCTTCTGTATATCTTGGACCATGCTGAAAAGAAAGAAGGGGTGACTTTAATATATTTGAAGTAAAAAGAACTCCGTATAATATATCGTTGAAAACCTTCGTGGATTGAACTTAGAACCTAAAAATCAAATTAAGCTTCTTCGAAATTGAGGAACGACATCTTGCTTTGATTTGTTGAATTTTAGACGAAATTGCTCTTAATAGAGCTTTCGTTTGAAATGAAATGCTTCTGCTTAACGTTCTTGGCTTTTTTTAAGCCAAAGACAGATTGTGTTGAACTTTTACAAGGAATTCCTACTAAGTTCATGGTTAAGAGTTTCAATTCTTATTAAGAAGACTTTTAACTTAAGTCATCGTTTGGTTACTACATGGTAGCCACCTGGCAAGGTGACCAAGAGTCATCTTTTGTCATTGTGGTTTTATGCCACGTGGGAAGGGTGGGTGAAAATTATTAATCTTTATTCACCTATTAGTTAATTGGGTAATGTCTTGTTATTCAGTAATTAATAATTACCCGCATAGTTTAAAAATTATTTCGATTAGCCAAAATATTACTCTCTTAACACACCTTATACACCTTATTATTATGGTTATGGGGTACCTCATATGATACTAGTCCATAAATATTAGGTATTTTAGTCCGGGTCATATTTTATCTCAAAATGCCAAACTTTAACAAAATTTGTTTTCTTCGATATTACTTACCCTCCTATCTTCACGAATTTATTCCTCACTTATAATCCTTATAATTGCAAATCCTCTTTTCCTTGGACTGATGCCAATAATCTTACGACAAAGTTAACGTACAATACTACAGGGTACAACATCGTCGTAACTTATTACTGTGAAGCGTAACAGTTTTCAAGCTATATAATTAATCATAAATTAGTAGAAAGGGGTTGTCTTAAATTATTTTTATGTGTAATTCTTGATAAATTTTATTTAAAATAAATGGGGGTATTTTCGTAAACTTATCAGTTACAATACAATACGATATAGTCAAACCAAACAATAAAATATTATTTAATAATAACAAACGATACAATCTATTCAAACATTGTATCCATAAAATGATACAATATAATACATTATAAAACGATGGATAACAATGATCCAAACATAGTGTTAATTAATGGGTTATATATAATCACTTTCTTATCAAGTGTTATTTTATTACATCAATCTTTTTGTTATTTCATATTTCATATGTCAAGATCTATTAAATTCTTATATCTTTTTCAAAGGTGGAATGATATTTTAATAATTTAAAAATAAATAGAACATATCATTATTTTGGTATCATATTAATTTTTATGTTTAATTATAAAATTCGATTAACTTTGAAAGCGTATATCTAACTAAGAAAATAATTATCATGTATTACTAAGAAAATTTTCCCAAATAAATATTTTAATAGATCAAATATTTATCATTTTTTTCAATTTTTACTAAATTTGTCGAAGTAAGAGTTAAGCAATATTCATGAAATAAAAAAAAAACTCCAAAAACCCTGATAAAGCAGAATGACAGTTGAGATTTTGTCACACGAATATTATATTATTAGATCTAATATGTGCTCAAACAATTAAAATCAACAATTTGCTCCGTTGTTTTCCTTCAATACGCCATGCTAATTCTAATATTGATTATAATAACAACGAATCAAGTCTTTAAATACAGAGAAAATAGTTTTTCCTTAATTACACATTCGATGTTTCTAATCTTTTAGACCACTAATAATGATCAGAATTTAATGCCCTAATATATGTGCCATATTTGGTCTAAATAAACGGGGTTTTTCTACTTTTGTTTTAATTCTTTTTAAATAATTTAAAAAAAAAACATAAACAATTCTATTTCAAACCCAAACAATAGATGTCTTTACATTATGTTTGGATCATTGTTATTCATCATTTCATAATGTATTGTATTGTACTGTATTATTTTGTATCATTTTATGGATATAATGCTTGAATAAATTGTATCGTTTATTGTTCTTAAATAATATTTTGTTGTTTGGTATGATTGTATCATACTGTACTGTAACTGATAAGTTCACTAAAATATCCCCAATTATTTTAAACAAAGGCGCCTTAATAAAACTCGTGGCCTAAAGTCAAACTTTAATTAAGGGCCTTACTTTTTTTGTCTATATTATAGTTATCTTGTAAAATATAGTATGTAATATTACATTGGTTCCTTTTTTTTCATTCTTTCTTTTTGTCTATATTGTAGTTATCTTATAAAATATAATATTAATATTCACATTGGTAAGAAAATTTAAGCTAAAGATGCTAGCCACGTATTTACATTTGGTTATGATGGATCATATTGTAAAATAATTTTATTTATCAATATGAAGATTTGAGTATCTTAATTCAAAGTTCTAAATATTTCTGTTGTTAAAAAATAGATAGTCTTTCTTTATAAGGATTTAGTATTTTTGTTTTTTTTTCCTATAAACTTCAATATTGTCTAAACGAAAATAAGATAGTAAATTCACAACTAAAAATATTTTTGGGGCCCCAACATTAGAGCAAAATCTTTACTAACCCCCCCCCCCTCGAGGCACCCCTAGGTTTAAATAAAATTCACATAAAGATAACTTAAGACAACATCTTTCTACTAATTTATGGTTAATTATATAGCTTGAAAATCAGAACAAAAACCTGGAAAAAAAGGTTAGCTAATATTAGCAAGAAAAAAATTAATTATAACGATGGAAAGAGACAAAAGATTTAACAGGGACTTGGATAATAAGAAAGGGGCAAACCAACTCTAGAAAAGATAGAAGAAGATAAAGTAGGTCAACATGTTGGAGATATGGAGTTAAAATAAAATAAATAAATTAAAAAAATTGAATTATAGAGTAATAAGTAAGGGCACAATTGAAAAAAAAAAAAAAATGAAATGATTCACCACACCAAATCGGTTGTTTCATAAAATTGGACTTTTGATTGTTCCGGAACAATGAATTTAACAATACGATACAACCAATTTTAAAAAAACAATCAAAGCAGATATTATTTTGGGATAACAATACAATGGGTAACAACCATCCAAACATACTGTTACAAAAACAAAAATCTAGTCGTTATATTGCCCTATGATTCTAAGCAGTATTACTTATCAATAAGTGGACTGACTTATTCACCTCAAGTCGTTGTCCCTGACTATAAAATAACTAACATTATATTTGGATCATTGTTATTTATCATTTCATAATGTATTGTATTGTACTGTATTTTATTATTTTGTATCATTTTATGGATATAATGTTTGAATAAATTGTATTGTTTGTTGTTGTTAAATAACATTTTGTTGTTTGGTTTGATTGTATCATATTGTACTGTAACTAATAAGTTCACTAAAATATCCTCAATTATTTTAAACAAAGGAGCCTTAATAAAACTCGTGGCCTAAAGTCAAACTTTAATTAAGGGCCTTATTTTTTTTTTTCTATATTATAGTATGTAATATTAGATTGATTCCTTTTTTTCATTCTTTCTTTTTGTCTATATTGTAGTTATCTTATAAAATATAATATTAATATTCACATTGGTAAGAAAATTTAAGCTAAAGATGTTAGCCATATATTTACATTTTGTTACGATAGATAACATTGTAAAATAATATTATTTATCAATATGAAGATTTGAGTATCTAATTCAAAGTTCTAAATATTTCTATTGTTAAAAAATTGATAATCTTTCTTTATAAGGATTTAATATTTTTGTTTTCTTTTTCTAGAAACTTCAATATTGTCTAAACGAAAATAAGATAGTAAATTTACAATTAAAAATATTTCTGGGGCCCCAACATTAGAGGGCCTAAAGCAAAATCTTTATTAACCTCCCCTCGAGGCACCCCTGGTTTTAAATAAAATTTAACAAGAACTAACATAAAGATAACTTAAGATAATATTTTTCTACTAATTTATGATTAATTATATAGCTTGAAAACAAGAACAAAAACCTAGAAAAAAAGGTTAACTAATATTAGCAACAAAAAAATTAATTATAACGATGGAAAGAGATAAAAGATTTAACAGGGACTTGGATAATAAAAACGGGGCAAACCAACTCTAGAAAAGATAAAAGAAGATAAAGTAGGTAAACAGGTTGGAGATGTGAAGTTAAAGTAAAACAAAAAATAAAAAAAATAGAATTATAGAGTAATAAGTAAGGTCAATTAAAAAAGAAAATAGGAAACGATTCACCACACCAAATCAGTTGTTTCATATAATGGTACTTTTGATTGTTCCGAAATAATAGATTTAATATTACAATACAACAATTTTAAATAAACAATCAAAACACATATTATTTTGGGATAACAAATATAATACGGAGTAGTAGGTAACAACCATCCAAACAAGTGGTTACAAAAACAAAAATCTAGTTGTTATATTGCCCTATGATTATAAGCAATACTACTTATCAATAAGTGGACTTGCTTATTCTGTCTCTGAGTATAAAATAACTAAAACGTATTGCCAACTTTCCTCATTCTTTACACAGTTGCTGCTGGGCTTTTTGCATAGGTTCTCGTAGATAGGTAGGTTGGTAGGCGCAGTTTTTTGATTTTTCACAATTCTAGAATAATCTTTGTGGTCCACTCTTCAGTCTTTTTCAATTCCAAAAATTTACTGAGTCTTTTAATTCGTTTAGTTTCGTGTTTACTTTTCCAATTTGATTTGATCGGGCAAAGAAGTGAAGGGTGACTCTGAATTGTATTTGATCCAATCTTCATCTTTTGTTATTTTTGTAATCGGATTTCGTGATTTTTCTTCAGAATTTTGTGCAACTGAGATGATTTGAGGTGAATTGAGTTGAATTAGAGGGGAGGATTATTGGATTAAAGGATTTTTTAGTGCTGATTATTGTAATTATCATTTCTAATCTTTTGTCTTGTTTTCTCAGTTTTCTCAGTCCATCTTTTGAGTTGGTTAAATTCTAAGTTGATATTTCTGGTGACATAGATACATGCATATGCCCACAAACAATTTGATATTTTTCTTGTTGTGCTAATTTTCATGTAGAAGGAAAGTTGACAATTTTGTTTGTATTTGTTTTTCCTGTACAATCCAAACTCACTTCAGAAGTAAAGGGCAAAGAGCAAAAAGGCCTATATATTAATTGATTCCTAGAACTTTTCAATCTTAATGGTGTTGATGTTGTCCTTGTTGATTTTGTTTAACAAGTAACAGCTTATTATCCAATATCATTTTTGGACGTTAGATTTTGACTTGTCTAGTTTAACTGTCATTTGTCTTGAGCCGAGAGTGAAACAGCATCTCTACCTTTTAAGGTAGGGATAAGGTCTGCATACATACTATCTGACCCCACTTGTGGGACTATAGTGGGTTTGTTGTTGTTGTTCTTGCTAGTTTAACTGTCATTTGATCACTCAAAATTCATCAATGTGCTATAGTATGAAATCATGTCAATTTATGAGCTTCTCACTGATCTCTCTCTGATTATTTGAAAGGTTTTGAAGGTAAGAAAGAACTCAGTTGACCATGTCTCTCAGTAAAGACCTTATATTCTTGATATTACAGTTCTGCAATGAGGAGAATCTCACGAAAACTGCTCACATGTGAGTTCTATTATTAATCTTTTTCTTTTAATGGATTCAGCAGCAGAATAAGAGTTATTTTATTGTATTTTTATTGGAATTGTAAAATTGTGGAAATAGGTTAGAGCAGGAGACAGGGTTTTTCTTTGACATGGAACATTTTGAACATCTCGTGCTCAGTGGCAATTGGGATGAGACTGAGAATTATCTTTCAAGTTTCACTGGTGTCAGTGACAACAAATTTTCTACAAAAATGTATTTCGAGATTAGGAAACAAAAGTTCCTCGAGGCACTGGACAGGTAATCTTGTGATTATCAGAAATCTGATGTAGCTTTCAATTTTGCGAGAATAAAGATCTTATACAGTATTATTGATTCCGGTGATAGGCAAGATCGTAAAACTGCTCTAGACATCCTTCTGAAAGATCTTAAAGTGTTTGCCCCGTCAAATGAAGAGCTTTATAAAGAGATGGCTCAGCTTCTGACTTTGGATGACTTCAGGTTGTGATTAACTGTAGGTGCTAGAATTGTATAATTAAGATGCCTAACAAGAACTCTTGATTATTATTAATTCTGTGAGCAGAGAATATGCTCCGCTTGCTCAGTATGGAGACATAATATCTGCTAGGAAGCTCATGATGAGGGAACTTAAACTTATTATTGAATCAAATCCCCAGTTTAAGGAAAGACTCCGTTTTCCAGAATTAAACAAGTCAAGATTGCGCCGTCTAATAAATCAAAGGTAATACTGTCTTACTGTTTTTTGTCTTCTCTCTCTTTTCTGTTATTCTGCTTATTCTTGTTAAGCTGGGCGGTGACTATTTGAAACTCCGCCAATTGCATATAATTTAATTAACTTGAGTGTTTTATGCTTTTGCTTTCATTCTTCTACTGCATCCGGTAATATCTTAATTTCCTAGTTATACCTTTATGGATATTATCAAAGAGCTGATATCATCTCTTTGTATACAGCTTGAACTGGCAGCATATGCATTGTGTGAATCCTCAGCTTGAACCAGAGATTGAAACTCTCTTCACTGATCATAAGTGTCCAGGACCTGAATATATTACACCTTGTGAGCAAAGGCCAAGGGTAACTTATTTGGAACCTTTTATTGTATTAAAGCATTATTCCACATCAGCACAAGTCATTTCCCACTAATGTTTGAATTCTTCTTCCTCAGCCTAGCAAAACCTTATCGGATGCAGAACCAGCTTTTCCACAACTGTTAACTTCTAATTCTTCCATTGTAACTGATGACATGGTTTCTGGTATGAAACCCGATGAATCTACTATGCAGTATATTGATTAAACAATACTGTCGCGTGTGTTACCTGACTTTTTTTACGTTGGCTGTTCTTGTTAGCTACTACTTCGAAGGCTGTTCAGGATTCTGGTAATTTAAATGATGTAAGCTCTACAAGGAATATGAATGAGGTGATGTACTTTGAACCCACATAGTTATTCTATTCTCCCCTTTTTTAAGAGGTGATTGTGCCCGTTCCTCATTTGATGGTTTAGTTGGCTATCGTTAAATTTGAATTCCATGTACTTATATTCATGCAGAAGGTGTTACCCACAGGTGTTACTTGTCAAAAACAGGCTGTGTCGTCTAGCCTCTCTGATGACTTTCCCGTGGCAGTCGGACGTGTTTTAAACATCGGCTCTTCTCCAACCACAATGGATTTTCACCCTGTTCAACAGACTCTTCTGATAGGTTTCTCATTGAGCAGGAATTTATAGTTCGCAAACTGATATTAGCGATAAAGTTTCTGAATCCTGAAGCTCATTGCTAGTGACAATGTACTTTTTTTCAGTTGGAAACAGTTTTGGAGGCATAGAGCTGTGGGACGTTAGTTCTGAGGAAAAGTTGTTTTCAAGAAAATTTATGCTCTGGAAAGTGGAAGCTGTTTCAACTGCGTTTCTGGTATGACCGTTTATAACAGATATTTGAAAATGAAAGATCAGTCTTGTACTGTAACTAAAGATAGTTTCCGTCATTATTCAGGTACATATAAATGAAGATCCGCTTATCTCAGTCACTCGAGTCCTATGGAGTTCTGATGGCGCTCTCTTTGGTATGTCTTCATATATTTGGATCTGGAAAGGAACTTCTATTCTGAATTTGGTGGTCAGTTTGCTAATGCTTTAAATTTGGAACCAATGAACAGGGGTTGCATACTCCAAAAGCATTGTTCAACTGTATTTTTATGATAGTAGTAACAATCATGCTGAAAAACATCTCGAGGTAGATTTCTGAGAATTCATCTCTTCTTAATTTGTTGTTTGCTTCTTTTTGTTTGTGCCTGTGTATTTGCTTCGTTTCTAACAGAGATTTTACTTTCTCAGATTGAGGCTCATTATGGCAGTGTAAATGATCTTGCATTTTCTAAGCCAAACAACCAACTTTTAATCGTAACCTGTGGCGAGGACAAGTTGATCCAGGTTTGTTACATGTTGAATGAATTAACTCTCAAATGTGGTGTTCTTGGTGAAAAAGTTGGATAGTGACAGAAATTGGCTAATGTTCAACTGCTTTATTTGAAGGTCTGGAATACTATAACTGGTGCTAAACAATATACTTTTGAAGGTCATGGATCCCCTGTTTACTCCCTTTGTGCTCATGCGAAGGAAAATGTTCATGTAATCATATTTCTACATACTGCAAAAAGCTGCTATTTGTTGCTTATTATCAAGTATTTAAAACAATCTGATTAATTTTCTGCCTTCAGTTCATATTTTCAACATCAACTAATGCTGAAATTAAAGCATGGCTCTTTGACAACTTGGGACCACGGGTTTCTTATGAGGCTCCTGGTAATTGTTGCATGAGAATGCTTTACAGTGCTGATGGTAAAAGGTGATTTGACCAAACTCTTGCACTTATCTCATTCCTTTTCTGCTTTTGTGTTTTTGGTTTATTTGGAAGGATTAGTTAAACTTAGTTTGAAGCTTGTAGGCTTTTTTCGTGCGGGACGAATAAAGATAGAGACTCACACATAGTGGAATGGAATGAAGCTGAAGGTTACATAGAAAGGAACTACACCGGAGTTGGCAAATCTTCTTTGGGTATTATACCATTCGACATCAGCAACAATAAGTATTTGGCAGCTGGAGATGCCCATGTAATCAAAGTTTGGAATGTAAATGATGCTCAAATGTTGACAGTTGTCGATGCTGGTGGAGACCTACCTGTATGTACCCTACTAGCTATAATTATTTAATCAGAATCCTAGCAGATGTACCTTTTCTCCCTTTTGTTTCTATTTTCTATGTTTATGGCGAAGTTGACACTAAGATAACTCAATGTTTCAAGTGCAAATACTTAAAGTAAAAACAAGAAGGAAATGAGGAGGACGGTATCAAGTTTGAATTAAGTACATGCTTATGGAACTAGCTTGTTTTAATTGTACTTGCATTTGACGTATGTCATAGTCTGAAATTCTCTTATCCTTTCTCAAGGCAAGTCCATATATTCGATTCAACAAGAAAGGCACTCTATTGGCTGTCTTTGCGGATCATAACAGGATCAAAATCTTGGCTAATGATTGTGGCCGCTTTTTGCTTCAGACTCCGATGGATGCCTCTAGATATCTATCAGATTCTATAAGAAAGGTCTGCATGTCAAACTTGATAATGTCCCTCTAGATAAATAAAAAAAGTATGCTTAGTTTTTGTTGCTTCTCTGCAGCTTGCAAGCTATTCCCTTGGTGGTCCTTCTAATAATAGTTCAACTGATTGCACTGTCCCTCCGGTGAGTAGTGAAATTCCATTTCTGTGTATAAGCTTTCCCTTTTTGTAACCTATTAAATCAAATTATAGGCAGAAATTGCAGTGACTTTTCAAACTGATAGACTGTGCAGGAAAAAGTAGCAAATAACCTGGCAAATATGGAGCCTCACAAGATATTAGGGACTCAGAGCATCTCTAAGGTCGTCCAAGTTTCACGATGTCAATTTTTGAGGCTTCCCTCTGAAGTGAAGACAAATAAGGTATGAAATCATGTGCCTTTCACTGTTTGAAATTTTAAAATCTCATAATATGACTGATCAAAGAAAAATCTCGTAATATCAGTACAAGTGCTTAGGCTTTTTAAAATATCCTTTGACACTCTTACTGATAATTATGGGAACTGCTTGAGGATCTAAAAGTCGTTTTAATTCCTAAATGGCTATACCAAAAACTCTTCCAAGGATACACTTTACCTATGGCCTAAAAAGAGTAATCTTATGCCAAGCTCCTTTTTTACTTCTGTTAGAATTATAAGGTTTAAGTTAACTGAAAAATCTTGTACTTCTGCTAACATTTGATTTCTGTGGAAAAAATCAGCACTTAAATTAGGGAACTTCTTATTGAAATCTCTTTCAACAATTGCAGGTATGGAGATTGATGTATACTCATGCAGGAAATGCACTTTTGGCCTTAGTTGCGGATGGTATTCATCTGCTCTGGAGATGGTCAAAAAGTGGTTCTAATTTGAGTGGACAGGTAAAAGTTTGACCAAATTGACTTACATATGTCTCCTTTGTGCACTATTAGCTAGTTTCCTCCAGTCCACTCTCGTAACTTTTCCTTGCTTAACATTATCTTCCGTAGAGTTTCCATCATTTTCATCGGGCAACTTTACATTTGTCAGCTGACCTACATGTTTATTGCTATAGACGACAACAAAATGCAAACCTCAACTATGGCAACCACGGAACGGTGTGCTTGTGACCAACAGTCTTCCTAGCTGTGATAAAGAAGCAGTTTCACCTTGTGTAGCTTTATCCAAAAATGATTCTTATGCAATTTCAGCATCGGGAGGAATGGTTTCTGTGTTCAATTTGCTCGTGTTTAAGGTGATTACAAGAAAATTAAATGTTACCCCCCCCCCCCCCCAAAATATCCGTTGCTCTCCCATTAAATTTAGTGTCACTTATAGCCTTCAGCACCAAAACTGAAGTAATCAAATCATGTTAGTCACTGTAACTGTTAGTGTAATTCCATCTGCTGAATGGAATTGGTAATTGTCAAGAATAAAAACTGGCAACATGGGTGTACGTTGCTAATTTGCTTTCATGTGCTTTAGCTTTTCTTCAATCCACAATTTTGCTCTATGTTCTCCTTTTATGCTTCGCTTTCATGACGCTGGCATTCATGAAGTTACTTTGATTTTGCTGAAAGGACTAATTTATTTTATTTTGAAATGTTCAAAAGCTTGTATTTCATCCTACATTGACCTACCCGTTTTGTGCTTGATAACTGCAGAAAATGAGAAGTTTCATGCCTCCTGCACCTGCAGCAACATGTATTGCTTTCCACCCGTCGGATAACAATGTGATTGCTGTAGGGATGGATGATTCTTCAATTGTTGTCTACAATGTCCGTTTGGATGAGGTATCATATTATCTCCCGCTTTCCATTGTGGGGAGTGTAAAATACGTGATGACCAGCCAAAGATGATCTTTTCATTTGATTTTGCAGATCATAATCAGGCTTGAGGGACATTCTAAAAGGATTAGTGGACTTGCCTTCTCTAGCCTACAGCCTGTGCTTATTTCTTCAGGAGCAGACTCTCAGGTTTTTTACCTTCACTATTATTGGTCATCCATTAGAAAATTGATTTGCTATATGTCACTAGTTAACTTTCTACTGTTTAATAGCACATTTTCATTCCTTTTTGGTAGTTAATTCTAATTTGCAAATGTCAACCTCTAGTATTCCCTTCCCCAGACACCCACTTCGTGGGTATTGAACTGGGTCGGCCCTTCTTCAACCTCTAGTATCAGATAACCCCTAATTCGTCTTAAAAGACAAATTATTGAGTTTTGGAATGAAAAGGACCCAAAAGCAGCATGGACATATAGAGGATTCATATACCAACCACAACTAGTTTGAGATCGAGGTGTAATTGTTGTTGTTATGATAAATGAGAACGTAGGATACTAGCATATATTGGTAGTTATTTCGAATCACCATCTAGCAACTCCTCTATATGGACGAACCAACTATCTTTACTTGTTTTCTCTTTATTTTACCAGATAGTGGTGTGGGATTCTATAAACTGGAAGAGAGAGCGAAGTACAATGTTGCAGATCTCTGCTGACTGGATTCCGACAGAACTATCAGAGACCTTTGTCCAATTTCACCAAGATCAGGAACATTTCCTTGTCGTTCATGAGACTCAAATTGCAATCTATGAAACAAAGAAACTAGAATGTGTGAAGCAGGTTTGCTCACTCTCTCTCTCTCTCTTCATCCACCCCTTCCCCACCCTGATCTACAGATATACTGTTTCGTGTCGATATCAGCAATAATAAACTATTTTTTGATGTCAAATGTTCCAGTGGATCATCAAAAACTTCTGTGCGCGAATTTCACATGCAACATTCTCCTGTGATTGTCAGTGGATATATGCCGTTATGAAAGACGGGATCGTTTTGATACTTTCTGCTTCAGATCTCTCTCCCAAATTTGAGATAGATCCTTCTACTTTCCTCCCTTCTGATTTCAGGTAATTTAATGTGCTTTAGAGTTTATTTGAATCTATATATATCCCATTAGGATCCGGGAGGACTCAACCAGGGGCGGATTTATGGGGCAGAAGAGGGTTCACCCGACCCCCCTTCGCGGGAAAATTATACTGTACATGTAAGGCAAAATCCGGTTAGTACCCCTCTCTCTCTCTTTATATATATATATATATATATATATATATATATATATATATATATATATATATATATATATATAGAGTCCGCTTGACTTATCCCAAAGGCATAGCTCAGTGGTCAAAAGGGTTCAAAATCTTTGTTAGGTTGCCGGTTCAATTCCCATTAGCCACATTCTCTTTTAATATTTGAACTTTTTTTTTAACCCCCTAAGCGAAAATCATGCCACTAGACTCAACGTTTGTATTGGTTGAGTCATTTTGTTCGGTGATAAATATGACAACTGGGAATCATAGCACATCATGTTTCAAGCAGTATAAAATAAAAATATCAAAAAGAAATTTCAGTTGCATTGCTTCTGCCTTTTTCACTGGTTTAACTAAATTTGAACAATATTTTATTTTTGCACAAAATTATGAGTTACGACCATTGAACGTATAATCAGACACAAACACACACACAAAAATAAAATAGTAATAATGTTATAAAAAAAAGACTTACATGCAAATCCTAAGAGTCATGTTTTAACCTGTCCTCTACCCTTGACCTTTTGCTGATTTTTGTATTGACTAGTCATTTTTACTGTTGGAATGCAGTGCCAATGTGATCCCTCTGGTGGTTGCTGCTCATCCTCAAAATCCAAACCAGTTCGCTTTGGGTTTAACCGATGGTGGAGTAGTCATTATTGAACCTCCAGAATCTGAAGGTAGATGGCTCATGCCGGTGCCCACATAAAGGCTATGACCATAATGACTATACTAAGTAATATAGCAGTTCCAGATGAAAGACATTTTAAAGGATGTGGGTAAATATAGGGAAACATTCATTTCATTTGAAGAACTATGGTGATCACTTGGAGCTGGTTCCCCCTGTTGGCGAAATGTCTAGTCGTTCTTTCATATTGGCAACAAGTGGAAATTTTTTTAATTTTACTATATAATTTTATTGTTTATGTTGCATGAAGGTTTCTCTTCATTCATTATTAGCCTCTCTAAGAAGCTAAATGTCACATGAAATGAAGAACTTGAACAAGAACAGGAAAAAGGGAGAGAAAGAAGAAAGAAACCAAATCCCACCCTTTACAAGGGGTGGGCCAAAATCTTTGCAGGAAATGAAATGCCATATAAACGCTTCACTGGAAAATTAACTTTAATGAGATACCATACTTAAAAGTATGAGGCAGAGACTATCAATAAATGATTAACAATATAATGAACCAATTCCGAACTAGTTGGGTAGTTATAAGTGTATTGGTCAGAATCTGACCACCCGACCACCGTGGTGATGACCCTGTCCCAATTATCCTGCGGTGGTAGCTAACGAACTCGACCCCATTTGATCATTCTTAATTATAAGAAAAACGTCGAGGTTGGGGTCTCCCCCCCTCCCCCTAGGAGGAGAAATCACCTCTGCCCGATCCGGCCAAGGTAGGGCGCGATGAGCACGAGAGACCTTTGACTATAAATAGAGGGCATGAGAGCCGAAGAAAGGGGGGAGCTTCTCCATCTTTTTTGATGACCCATCTTTTCTCATTCATCAGCACAAGAACATCAAGGGAGAAGAAAACTCCATGAGAAGCTCGCGGAACTCAAGGATAGAGGGGGAAGAGATCTTATGTCTTCGACAATTCATGGAGGCAACTCGATTATAATTTCCCGAACCTCCTCAAGGAGAGGCGGGACAAATTTCGATGATAAATAAAAGTTCCCCAATATTATCTCCATTTAATCTTCTACTTTATAGTTTTGTCTTTTGATCCGGTATTAATTATGATTGACTGTGATTTAGCCCTTCATCTATATTGATTGATTTGCTCGAAAAGTATTTGGTAACTTTTGAGTCAAATAATTTGGCGCCGTCTACAGGGATTTCCTAGTGAAAACACTTAGTTCTTCCCGGATCAAAGCAAGAGAGACACCAACAAGGTAACTCGACTCAAACCATAATCAATGGAGAAGCTCCCCACCGTTTTGGCTCCCCCTCATCCCTCCTACCGTGTCAGGCCGGAAACCGGCAAAAAAGCACTGCAAACGAGAAATCAAAAATCACCCTGAAGCAACCTGAATGCCACGGTAAAACAGATAATCATACAGTTCAACCTCGTTCGAATTAGGACTCACGCTAAGTGTCTTCGCCATAAAAATATTACAGTTCGACCTCGTTGGAATAGGGACTCAGGCTAAGTGCCTTCGCCATCAAAATATTACAATTCGACCTCGCTCGAACTATGACTCGCGCTAAGTGCATTCGCCATCAAAAATATTATAGTTCGGCCTCGTTCGAACTGGGACTCAGGCTGAGTACATTCGCCATCAAAATATTACAGTTCGACCTCGTTCAAACTAGGACTCAGGCTAAGTGCCTTCGCCATCAAAATATTACAGTTCGGCCTCATTCGAACTGGGAATCAGGCTAAGTGCCTTCGCCATCAAAATATTACAGTTCGACCTCGCTCGAACTTTGACTCGAGTTAAGTGCCTTCACCATCAAATATATTATAGTTCGATCTCGTTCGAACAGGGACTCAGGCTAAGTGCCTTCGCCATCAAAATATTATCGTTTGACCTCGTTCGAACTGCAACTCAGGCTAAGTGTATCAAAAATATTATAGTTCGACCTCGTTCGAAGTGGGACTCGGACTAAGCGCCTTCGCCATCAAAATATTACAGTTCAACCTCGTTCGAACTGGGACTCAGGCTAAGTGCCTTCACCCTCAAAATATTACAATTCAACCTCGTTCGAACTGGGACTCGAGCTAAGTTCCTTCGCAATCAAAATATTACAGTTCGACTTCGCTCGAACTATGACACAGGCTACGTGCCTTCGCTATAAAAAATATTCTAGTTCGAACTAGGACTTAGGCTATGTGCCTTCGCCATCAAAATATTACAGTTCGACCTCGTTCCAACTGAGACTAAGGCTAAGTGCCTTAGCCATCAAAATATTACTGTTCGACCTCGTTCGAACTATGACTCAAGCTAAGTGCATTCGCCATCAAAAATACTATAGTTCGACTTCGTTCAAACTGGGACTAAGGGTGTGTGCCTTCGCCATCAAAATATTACTGTTCGTCCTCGTTCGAACTGAGACTCAAGCTAAGTGCATTCGCTATCAAAAGATTACTGTTCGACCTCGTTCGAACTATGACTCAGGCTAAGTTCCTTCGCCATCAAAAATATTATAGTTCGACCTCGTTCGAACTGGGACTCAGGGTAAGTGCCTTCGCCATCAAAATATTAAAATGCGACCTCGCTCGAACTATGAGTCAGGCTAAATGCCCTCGCCACAAAAATATTACAGTTCAACCTCGTTCGAACTGGGACTCGGGCTAAGTGCATTCACCATCAAAATATTACAATTCGACCTCGCTCGAACTATGACTCAGGCTAAGTGACTTCGCCATCAAAAATATTATAGTTCAACCTCGTTCGAACTGGGACTCAAGCTAAGTGCCTTCTCCATCAAAATATTACAGTTCGACCTCGTTCGAACTATGACTCACACTAAGTGCCTTCGCCATCAAAATATTAATGTTCGACCTTGTTCGAACTATGACTCAGGCTAAGTGCCTTCACCATCAAAAATATTATAGTTCGACCTCGTCGAACTGGGACTCAGGCTAGGTGTCTTTGCCATCAAAATATTAGAGTTCGACCTTGCTCGAACTATGACTCAGGCTGAGTTACCTCGCCACCAAAATATTACAGTACGACCTCATTCGAACTGGGACTCAGGCTAAGTGCCTTCGCCATCAAAATATTACAGTTCGACCTCGCTCGAACTTTGACTCAGGCTAAGTGCTTTCGCCATCAAAAATATTAGGCAAAATACCTTAGTAGCCCCCTAAACTATTTGAGAATTATTACTTTCCTCCCTAAATTATCTCTGGTTCGAATTACCCCTCAACTTGGCCTTTTGAGAATAATTACCCCCTAAATGCTTATGTGGCAAAAAGTGTGGGTACACTCACCTGCCATGTGGATTTTTCTGTCCATGTGGCATTTTCGTGAATTTTTTTCTTTTTAAGAATATTATTTTTTAGATAATTTTTTTAAATACAATTTATAATAAAAGTTGGACAGAACGACATTAGTTATGCTAAATATTTTTATTTGTACAAAAATAATAAAATTTTAGTTAATCTTTTTTTGAATATTACTTGAAAATAAAAATTTATACAATTGAAATAAATAGTCAAGACATCTAAAAAGTTATAAAAAATACATAGTTGAAATAAATAATCATTGAATCAAAGAAGAAATAAAAAGAGTGTACAATTGCACTTGTAATTTCTTGTAATTGTATACTCTTTTTATTTATTCTTTTGCGATGCAATGACTATTTATTTCAATTGTGTATTTTTACTATTTTTTTGGGAAAAATCCGTAAAACAAAATTGGAGCATTGTAATTTAGAGATATATAACAAATTATAGCCAAAATAATTAATTTCAAACTACATTTTATAAATTTTTAGATGCATTGACTATTTATTTTAATTGTATAAATCTTTATTTTCAGGTCAAATTCAAAAAAAGATTAACTAAAATTTTATTATTTTTGAACAAATAAAAATATTTAGCCTAACTAATGTCGTTCTATCCAAATTTTATTATAAATTGTATTCGAAAAAGATTATTTAAAAAATAATATTCTTTAAAAGATAAAAATTCTTTTTTATTTTTCACGAAAATGCCACATGGACAGAAAAATCCACATGGCAGGTGAGTGTACCCACACTTTTTGCCACATAAGCATTTAGGGGTAATTATTCTCAAAAGGCCAAGTTGAGGGGGTAATTCGAACCAGAGATAGTTTAGGGAGGAAAGTAATAATTCTAAAATAGTTTAGGGGGGTACTAAGGTATTTTGCCAAAATATTATAGTTCGACCTTGTTTGAACTGGGTCTCAGGTTAAGTTCCTTCGCCATCAAAATATTACTGTTCGACCTCGTTTGAACTAGGACTCAGGCTAAGTGTCTTCTCCATCAAAAATATTATAGTTCGACCTCGTTCGAGGACTCATGCTAAGTGCCTTCACCATCAAAACTATTATAGTTCAACCTCGTTCGAACTGGTTATCAGTGAATGTAGGAATAGTCTTAACTATGATGAATCTTTGAATAATGAATCGACCATGAGGTGCAGACCTTTAGATTCAACATGATATAGAACAGAATGGACACAGAGGATTCATGTAGCCATATACGCGACTAGTTTCGGGCTCAGTTGCTTGAGTAGAATTATATTGTTTCTATAGAAATTGGCTTTACTTCTCATGGATGTAGCTTTTATGCATGTAGTGATGTCAACATTTTCTTGTTTGTCAAAGTTTCAGATTCTATGGCAATCTGTACATAAAGGCAGCCGATGTACATTTACAGCTACAAGTTAGGCCGAACTTAATAGCTTTAGCACTCAGACCCTGTACATGTATCAAGAAATCTACTAAATATGTACAAATATTAAATTTCAAACCCATTAGCTTAATGATTAGTGGGTTCAGCGGCATCCCAAACCTATAAACTTCATACCCTGCACGAAGGATATTTACATGATAAATCTTGCACATTGTTTGAGTTAGTTGGCTTTGCATTTTCTTAGACGGTTCGCATACTGTCATTTTGAAAATCATCCTCATCGTCAGCAGTGTGTGTAGATTTCCAAGTTACATAACACAATTTTACACTCTCAGAATGTTTCAATTTTGTCAATCTCATTTTGATGTTTTCATGAGACAAATTGAAGTTGAGGGTAGTTGAAACTCCAATCGAATGATAATTGGTAAATGATTGTAATGCGCCTGTCGTTCTGTTTATCCCACTTTAATACATGCCAATATTCTATAGGCTATCACTGATTAATTTGTAATTTTCCTATAAAAAGTTACAATTTTCAAAATTATAGAAAAAGTACCCTAAGTCAGTAATTTTTCTATAATTAAAAATATCGTGAATGTGTTAGAAAATCGTCGGAGAAGTACCCTAGTCTTTTGATATAGGCAAAATATTCGTGACCAGAAGAAACTATCCATGTATTAGAGATCCTTTAAATATAATGAAGCTTCATTTGAAATTACTATAGCTAAAACATTTGGCGCAAACTAGCACGCCAAAAACAGAGAGCGCGATGAGAGAGCATATTCATCTTCAAACGCCATTGAAGGAGCACGGAAATCGCCGTTCCAAATCCATATCCGATCAAACTAAGAAGCCTCTGAAAGTATATAACCTAAGTTTTTTGCTTCAATGAACAATCATATGTGATTCCTTGTTTTCTCTTTTAATGTTCATCTTATCTGTATGCAGAATGTTAAGAAAAACTTGAACTCTGCGTTCGAATCGCAAGGTGCCGCACTTTCTGAATTATCTCCCAAGGAATCGGTCGGTAGTTCTCTGATTTCCTCTGCTGCTACCGATGATCTTAATCTACTCACTGAATCTGCCGCTGAGGTAATTCCGAAATGCGTTTTACTTTATCAAATCTCTAGTTATACATATCTGCATGTTCATCAGTAATTGTAGTTTACATAGAAGTTTTTGTAAATCGAGTGAGCAAAATTCACTCAACTCAAATATCGTCTGTAATTTTTTGAATTTTCGGATTGAAGTGATTTTTATTCAGAATCCACCTCTAATAATATTGAATGTGTCTGTATATGAGCGTGTGTATGTATATGCATTATCATCACTAATTGTAGTTTTAATAGAAACTTTTTAGTTGAGTGAGCAGAATCATCTCGTTAAATCTAATTTTAGCGTGTAATTTTTGAATTTTCGTAGATTTGAAGTGCCTTTTGGAAACTACATAGCTACATGTTTCAGTTGTGAACTCGTTTCTCAGTAATATAGAGTGTGTGTGCGTGTGTCTGCGCGCGCACATAGGTTGAAGTTGAATCATACAATTTGCTTCGACTCTATTATTATTTAAAATATGTCCATAATTTCTTACCTTTTTGTGATTTGTATGGTTTCGTAAGTTATTGCCTATTGGTATCCCGATTATGAAAATACATGTTTTCAATTTTGAGATCTTTAGAGTTGATTTTCACATCTGTGAAACTTACTCATTCCTCTTAGTACTGCGATTATAACTTTCGGATCCTCTATTCGTGCCAGGACTTCTTGTTGATTCCAGAAACTTCTTCTTCATCAGAGGCAGTGGATCCTCTTGCTGAGCTGACTCCACTGTCTTCCACACTAACTTCTGACAAGTATAAAGAATGCAGTGGCTCGAATAGCAGTAGTGGAGTTCCACAATCAAGTGATATGAACATTGGTTTTGTTGAGGCAGAAATGGCAGTGAAGTACCTAAGAGAAGCTCAAATGCAACTGGTGAATACAACAGATGTTGATATTCGTTACAAGAAGCTTCTAGATGCTGTGGTTAACACTTTAGTTGAAGAGTTCTATGGATTGCCAGAAGAAAAGGACTGGTATAATACACTCATCTCGAAAAAGTTCCATGTGGTGACCCTGGCTTTTTTGCTGTGGATAATTGCTGTTTTCATCGGATTGCTGTTTCGTTCGGGTGGAAAACAGTCTTTCTATGGACCTCTACCTACCTAAATTGTGCTACCACAGTGGCTGATAAAGAAGTATTGCAGGTATATTTCTCTGTTTACCTATGTTACACTGACTCTTTATTTTGCGTAGGTTGTATTCATGTTAAAACATATACTATGAAGCAAGTGTGTGCAATTCGTTTTGGATCTTAATTTTGGCATTTGGTACAACTTGTGTGAATCATAACTGTGTCAGGTATGGACATGTATAATCAAATAGATGCAGTCCCATGATTAGATCATGTGCTTTGATTTTGCATGAGCTTCAAAGCACTCCGAAGCATTTTGCGGGATATATCAGCTGCATAGCTGGATAGTTTCGATCTATGGAGAGAGAACAGTATTTTGCTACAATGTGCTAGGAACTAATGCGCTTTTGGTGCCATTGAATTTGATATAAGATGCAAGAATCCGATGATCTGTTTATGTTTCTTGCTTGTTCTTCTCCCCTAGTATAGTAGTATTAACACGCTTGCAACTCTGAAGTTGAATAATTACTCCTGCTGTTCTGTTAGGAAAAGCTGATTGATTGATGGTCTTTTTGTACAATCATTTACATTTCTCACCTGACATTGGAGGATGAAATGTATTACTAACAAAGTATTTCGTTATAACATTTTCTATGACTTGAAGAACCTCTAATCGAGACAGCAAGACCAGGATAAAAATTGGAAGATAGAAGTCTAACCATTATTAATTAGGAAATGTCACAGTCATCCAGCAAAACTAGTGCACAGCAAACGAAGCCAAACATAGAGACAAAGTTTAGCTTTGTGTCAGTCCGTAGAAAAGATGTATGTGAAAGTGAAATTTGCTCCATGTGATGCAACTTCCAGTGCTTGTAAGGAACATTGTTGTGAACAATGTAAACAAAATGAGAAATGAGTATAGAGAGACCATTGATCCAGTCCAGCTCGTTGACCAACCACAGACCTTACAATTTCGTTCTCCTTTCAAAACAGACGCAGCAACTTGCTGATCCCTTTAGTGACAGCAGCAAATATGTTTAAATTTGCTCGAATTAGAACAAATGGATTAATCTATTTGACATTGAGGATATTTTACCATGTGTATTCTTTATTGTTTTGTCCGCCTTTATATAGCTTAGCTGGCTCAGATTCTGGAAAGCAGGACACTTTAGTAAGAAGTTGCTGAAAATAAAGCAAGGCGCCATTGTGCACCATTATTCCAACTATAGGTCCATCGATGGAGATTTCATAATCAACTTTTGATGACTTGCAATTCCGGTGTAAGTTGAAATCATTTCTATTGCCTCCGTACGACATAAAACTAATGGATTTACAATATTTCGATCAATTTTATATCTAAAATTGGAGTTTAAAATGCTTAAGATTCGCACAAGTAACTGGTATTCTGAAGACTAGATGCAACGTTAGAAGTTTAGATAATGGCCAGGGTTGAAAACTTTCGGCAATAGTGAAATATGCTAACCGTCCTTAGGTCAAGTAGAGCTTATGCAACCAATATCAATCTACAGATCCTACTATCAACTGACAAATACTTAAACCAAAAGATAAGGTTTAAAGAAGAAAACGGAGAAAAGGACGGACAGGATACAGCTGAGCCCTACGACTGTGGATGCCATGTGAATAGGCTATCGAATTGACAAGAGAAAGTTGCTCAAACCATAAGATGTGGTTTGAGGCATCAAGGGGGGGAGCAAAGTGGGAAGCTCCTGGGAAGGGATTAAAAAAGAATTCATACAGTAGGTAAGGTAGGGTAAGGTCTACATATATACTACCTTCCCAAACCTCACTTGTGAAATTAAACTGGGTTTATTAACCCCACTTGTGGGATTACTTTAGGTTGTTTGTTGTTGTACAGTAGGTAAGTTTAACCAGTTGCAACTACGTACAAAGCTAATTCATTACCAGTTCAATAAAAAGAGAATACAATAGGAAAACTGATAGACGCGCCAAATTATTCAACTTCCCCGTACTAGTTAGGAACGACCGTTAGGATGCAAGTATTAGGAACAAATACAGAGAGACGGCCACATCATTCAGAATCCAACTCATAGCAGTTTACAGAATGGACTTTGATTCCAATTGAACTAGAGCTCACTGATGTCCCTCCTTTGTTCAAAACAAACTCGGGTATTTTTTAATCTCCTTTGGTTAAATACAGAGACAATGAAACTTGAGAGTAGAACACACTTCTAAATATGTTAAAACTGTCTGCTCAAGTAAACCATTTGATGCAACAAACTAATTGACCTCTTAAATATTCTTTTGAAATCTGTTCATAATTAGTTCAGAAAAAACACGGCATATAGAATGAAAATTCCTCGAAATTCTCAGGTAAAGAAAAAAAAATCTAAAGACATGTCGAAGAATCTCGCAGTAAAAATTTGACAAAATTGCCTCGACTCTATGGTGCAACTGACATCAATGACTGAAGAAAAGAGTAGCTCAACCCCAAAATCTACTAATGAAGCCCTTCTTATCTTTCTTCATCCGAGCGTCCAGTGATGGGAACTCAATAAGGTTATAAGCCAGATCCAACACGATGGGATTGCGAGGCACTGGTTGGAAGGCAGGTGGAAAAGTTTCAATTCGAGGAGCAACCTTCACGTTAGCTTCACCAACAGCTGATTCGTACGTATCCATTTTTTCCATGAGAAGTTTCTCCACCTGAAATAAGTATAAAACATGAATTACACAAAAGTTGGGGGAATAAGATCATATAAAAGAAATGGAAGCAGAAACTATACAAAGTAGGAAAGAAAGAAAAACAAAATATAATGCCTAAAAGCAACTCCACCAATAAAGATGTGAAAAAGGACCCAGTTGGTGGAGCACAAAACAAATTGGCGACCAACTGCCACGGAACTAATGAAAGAGAAGTAGTATCAACATTTTCAGTAACTACCAGATGTGGAATATCTAAAATTTACCAACGCAGAATTATTTGTCATACTCGATGCTTCTCAAACATTCAGATCACCCAAATGTGTACTAGAAGAAAATGGATCAGCTAGCTTATATAGAACTCTCTAGCATATAGGCTCACAGTTGGGAGCATCTGGTATTAAATGGATAAAACCTGAAAAACTAAAACTTATACTTTGGGGTTTGGGGGGGGGGAGGGGGGGGGGGTAGTTTATGTCAAACACACAATGCAATTATCAATAAAGAAACATTATCATCTCATGAGTTGAAACTTTTTCCAGCACAAATACTTGAAAAGCAACAGAATTTACAACTTCATTTTACAATAAGCCTACTGATTTAAAGAATCACGCACACAAGATGCTGTATCCTCTGAAGGACAGGAGATGGAGAAAGCTATCAATAATTCTGCTAAGAAAAGCGAGATGCTCATCTAACGTTAATTAGATTTTGGATTAACAAGTATTTGAACCTCTGTAAAAATAAAGATTAGTTCATACTATCAATGTTCCAATTCTTGCGTTTTCACATATTTCAACAGTCAATAATTATTCTTCACAAGGATCCAAACTTTATTTGTTCAATGTCATCGAACCCAATCATAAAAGGTCATAGAAAAAGCTGGTTGGAAATGGTTCAACAACACAGGACATCTCCATGAGTTTCATTCCCAGGTTTTCCATATAGTAATCTAAGAGATGTGGTTCAATATGCACCATGAACATCGCAAAAAAGGCGAATGCTACAGCACATTAACTACTGGAAATGATTGCAGAAGTACTTCAGAGACAGATGGGAGGCCAAATCATACCTTCTTATCAGTTCCATTAAGTGAGATATTTGATATCTTCTTCGAGAGGTTTTCAGGAGCCTTCTCCTCCTCCATAATTCCTTTGGCATGCTCTATACAGCTGTTAGATCTACTCTCGTTATACAGTGTTTTCAGTTCCTTGATCATGACCTGATACAGATGGGGAGAAAACAATGACAAAAGGAGAAATGGGAAAGAGGACACCTTCACACCCAGACTCATTACTGAGTGAAGCAACACAAGTAAGAAAATATAAGAAATTCTACAATTATGCATCAATTTCATCCAATAAGAAGCAGCTTGGAAGCTCTATCATCGAACATTAAGATGAGATGCACAATCAAATTTAATAAAAGCAGGTAATTTGATTGATAAAGCGCTTACCTGATCAGCATCATTCGCAGGCTGCAGTTTCTTAAGAGCTGCATCAGCTAAAGAACGAGCTTGACAGTACAAGGCATAAGCTTCTGTCCTCTTTCCTGCTGAACTGTAGGACTTCGCCAAGTAGAAGCACCTGACAGGAAATTGAAATAAAACATTTTAATTGATTTCAGACAAAAAGATAACCATTCTAAGACTGTTAAAGATAAACAAATCTGCAACCCTGAAAACTTCACTAACAGAAAGATCCTGAAAAGCTAAGATGACTAGCGCTTCCTGGATGACGATAGAGAGGGAGTAAGGGGAAGAGGACTAAATAACAGGATCTCATTATAGTGCAAAAGCAAAATCAATTTTTGAAATAGGCTTAAGTCTTAACATAGAAGGATCAATAATGTTCCTATATGTCTAGCAAGAAGTTTAAATGAGCAGCATCAAATACAGGTCTATTCTATCTAAAGGAACAAAATTCTGTGCAAGATACAAATGTGGAATGAAACTCAGCTAAGTCTTGATGTTACTGACAGGTGGTAAATACACCAATCCAACGATGTCCTTCATCTGAGATGATGAACATTTTATTGAAGCCTACATAGATACTGACATCGGAACCATAATTTCAAACAGCTCCAAATAGGCAAAGTACAATCATACATAGTATCACTGACTCATACTTTCATTGATTATCACTTAAGTGTATATTGAAGTTGTACAACTTCCTCATATGGGACACCAAAAGTCCCGGATCTCCTTTCTGTAAATTCACCAATAATGCTAGTTTTACAAGTCATAAATGCTAAAAACCATATGAAGATAGTCTTTCACACTCTCCTTCCACAATTTCATTTCAACTATTACTTAATGAAAGAAACAATGAAAGATCTACACATAATAAAGTAAGAAAAGTCAGACCTTTCTGCCCGGAAAACCATGCTTCTCAGCTCGCACTCTTCAGCTAAGGCAACTTCTTCCATTTTTCTGTCTCTACCAGAACTAACTAGATCAAAAAGATCAGCAGTGTTCTGCACCAGATGGAGCAGTTAATGGAGTGGTCCAAAATAGATATATAACTGAACTTTGTCATATTGCCAACTCTTATCTAAAATGCTCTGATTAAAGATATAATAAAAAAGTTACACTCAAAACAACTGTTACCTGTAACAATAGATCATATAGCCGGACAAGCTCCTCGGGCTTTGTGACCTTTTCAGTTTTATCATCACGGACCTTGTTGAGCTTGCTTTTAGCTATTTTCACTAACAACTGATTCCGCTCAATAGTTCTCTGCCCTAAAATTGCACCAATGGCTTTATCCAAGCCACTTAACTCATCCTTCACATTTTCCGAATTAGCTGCAGTAACCTAGAAGAAAAACCATTTGTGTAAGATGCGCATAAGACTAATATAGGATGTTAATTTGATGTACGAAATAACAGAACAAACTTGAAAATTTCCAAGAAATCAGCAACTTCCACATGATATGAGTAATTACTCACCAGGTCATTCCGGATGCAGCTCCTGGCTTCGTGATATGCTGCAAATATTTTGTCATATAACACAAGTTTCTTCTCTGCCGGAAGAGAATCAGCGGCTGAACCATGGATATCTTTCTCCAGTTCCTGGGCTGATGAATTTTCCAGTGCATAATATAAATAAAGTTAAAACCCAACATGATGTTTTAATGGCAGATATGCAATTAGTTTACAAAAATCCAAAGAAGTGGTTAGAAGTTTCTCCCTTCGTTTCAATTTATATGGTGGGGTTACTCTGCAAGAAGTTTAAGAGGAAAAAAGGGACCTTTGAAACTTGCGGTCTTAAAAATGCCATGAGATTACTGTGGTTAAAAAGCATATCATTAAGAGTAAAATCGGAAGTTCAAAATTAAAATGTTTCCAAATATTAAAAGGTGCCATTCGTACTTCACTAGTTACGGAAAAACGAGGAGGAGAAGCTGAAAAACTTCATTATGAGCCTCTCAACTTAAAATCAGTGAAAATTCTGGTTTGCCACTAAGCAACAACATTGATGTACTTTTTAGGTATACTATATGTGTCTGTATACTTCCTTCTTCGTAAGATCAAAGACTCGTTGCATTATGCGCAACATAGCATTCCTACTAGGCATTTCCTTACAATATTTGGGTTCCCACACTCATGCGTATTCTGTACACCGTTATATGCTATCATCACTGTCGCAGGGACTAGACATGCAAATTTGCAACTGCTAACATGCATAAATGTAGAAGGCAACTCACAAGGGTGGGAACCCAAATATTGTGCTCCACAATCTACAGGGACTTCACTTACAATATTTGGGTTCCCACATTTTGTACACCGTTATATGCTATCATCACTGTCGCAGGGACTAGACATGCAAATTTGCAACTGCTAACATGCTTAAATGTAGAAGGCAACTCACAGGGGTGGGAACCCAAATATTGTGCTCCACAATCTACAGGGACTTCATTTATATACACTCAAAAGCTAAGTGGAACATCAAAGAATGCCTAGAAATGCTTTGTTAAAGAACACAAGTATACAGACCAAAATTTGGAACTAGGTTGAAACAGTGGAATTTGGTATAAAATAGTAGACTGGAAGAATTCCAAACTCATAGATAAAACAAACTTGCTAATGTTAGAACTTCCAGAAAGTTGGCTATATATGCATTTTTCAATCAAAGTGCTACCTTTTGCATCGAAGTATTTACATACCTTTCAAAATGGACACCCGTGTCTTTGCATTTGAAATTGGAAATCTATTTCCAAGCCAATGGAATTCTGTCATAGATGCAGCCTGCTGAGATCTTGCCTCTGCCATAGCAGCCTGTAAACCAAGAAAAGAGAGAGACCAATTAGGAGTAAATAATCCTAAAATTCATTGTTCGAAAGATTCCAGAGAAAGACAGCATCCAGGGTACAATTGGACGCAATAATATACAAAAGATTAGTGCCCAAAAAGCGCAGACACACTAAGAAAGGACAGCTCACCTCCAACTTTGCTTTGAAAAGGTCCAGAGCAGGCCCTTCCATTTCACCGATGGAAACGAGTTCAGATGTTTGTAGGTTAGACTCACCAATCTTGTGTAAGCAATATCTGATACTAGGTTCTAGTTCCTCAACCCGCTCACGGCACAATACTTGGTTCTCTAAATCTCCATATTTTCCAAGCTCTTCATACACAGCCCTATTCAAATTAGTCAGATAGAGAGCATTTAGGACCTTGATGAAACAATAGCATAACTGTAATATCTGATAAGAAATGGATATAGGGAGCAGGAAAATGGACAGATTTCCACAACTTCCTCTACAGATTTCATTTAGAAACAAAGTAGACACACTGGGCATTATATTCTCAGAAATAAAGGAAGTATACATCTCCATAAAGACTAATGTACCTGGCACTTTTGAAACATTTTAGAGCAACGTCCCAATTCTGATCTTGTTCAAATAATAAACTCCCTTTCATGTATGCAGCATACGCCTGCAAGTTTAACAAACAAGATTGCTCAATAACTTTAAGAGAACAAACGTTTTGAAGATTTAAGCCAAAAATTAAAAACTATGTCAAATTGCTTCAAGCATAGAAACACAAAACAGAACACCACACTTGTAGAAGAGCAAAGAAAAAGAATAATGACAATGCTAAAAGGGGTTGACTAGAAATGGAAATAGAATAACTTGGGTATTCAGTAATTAAGATTAATTAACTATTGACTATGCAAAAACTCGAAAAATTCCTATTTTCGACAATCTGCAGAGTTTGATGCTCTATTTTTTTATAAGGTAAATAATTTTATTAATAACGGGAAAATCTTCTGCGTATGAGCAATATACCAAGAAGTAGAGAATTTACAACCTAATATGATTCTCTACATTTGGTTCTCTGTTATACCACCAACATATAAAAGAGAAGTGCCAAAGAGGCAAGGTAAATGAGTAGCCTCACGAAAGTGCAGATAGAATAGTGGAAATTGGCAGCACTAAACAGTTATTTAGAACTGGAATGATAGCAAAGAATCTATATTTTTCTTAACCACTAGGGTTGGCCTGGTGGCAATAGACTTGAGCCTTAGGGTTTGCTCCCTTTCAAGGTCTCAAGTTCGAAACCCACTGGGTGTAAACAATTTCTGACTGGGTAAAACTTGAATTAACCGTGGTGCACTTGCAGGAAACTCCTTGCTGAGGGCATGTGCACCCCCGGGATTAGTCGGGGCTCTTAGAGACTCGGACACCCGGTGCAAATTAAAAAAAAAAAAAGAATCTATATTTTTCTTCCTCTGAAAGTCTATCTGAACATCACATCCTTGACCATGGCCAATATTAACCACTGTATAAAGTCTAGCAGCTGAACATCACATCCCGTTAATTTTATTAATAACGGGAAAATCTCAAGCGTATGAACAGTATACCAAGTATACCAAGAAGTAAAGAATTTACAACCTAATATGATTCTCTACATTTGGTTCTCTGTTATACCACCAACATATAAAAGAAAGGTGCCAAAAAGGCCAGGTAAATGAGTAGCCTCACGAAATTGCAGATAGAATAGTGGAAATTGGCAGCACTGAACAGTTATTAGAACCGGAATGATAGCAAAGAATCTATATTTTTCTTCTTCTGAAAGTCTAGCTGAACATCACATCCTTGACCATGGCCAATATTAACCACTGTATAAAGAACAGTTTCACTACTGTGCAGTGTCCATAGTAACTGCTATCAAGTGCACATATTCTCTCGAGCATTTGCACATGTAACACTAATATTTCTTTTCCTTAAAATATCTACAGCAAGATTGGACCCCTTGTTGTAATCCGTGTGAGGATCTTTTGTAGTTTTCTTTACCTTTTATCCTTCTTTTTATTATTTTAATAATATTTTTTATCCTTTTTATCCAAGTAAGTTGAAACATCCTCTCTGCCCTTTCGGGTAGGAGTAAGGTCTGTGTACGTATTACCCTCCCCATACCCCACTTTATGGGATTATACTGGGTAGTTGTTGTTGTTGTTGTTTATAAGTAAGTCACTTGGATTGATTTGTTTTATCCTTTCCAAGAGTATAAGCTACTACCTAGACAAAGATGCTAGCACTTATGAAGTCATAGAAAGTATAAGATAACTCCACTATGTAAGCTTCACTGCCCATTCCATTAACAAATGAAAGATGACTGTGGTAAGTTGACGTCAGCATTAATCATATTATTATGAGTCCTCACAGTAAGACATACATTTGGGTCATTTAGGTTCATAAGTGTACCACTATGGTGATTGAAGGTGCTAAAAGGAACGAGGTAAATCTACAATCTTTAGGAATCGCTGCAGACTTAACTAAGAATAAAATAGATTAGAAGAAAAAAAATCCATATAATGATATCAACTAGTCGAGGTTAATACTCAAATTGTTTTTTTTTTTAAATTACATAAGACCCAGAGTGAGATAATACAAGATTTAAATCTAATTTGCCTCAAACGGCAAATTGCTTACGCAATATTATAAAGAAATGGACCCAAATAGAATGAAATATATAGATGATTCATATCACCGAACCCAACTAATTGGGATAGAGGTATAGATGATAGTTGATTAACAAGTAGACGAAAAACATATGATAACTTTAGATGATCTGAAACTTCTCTCCGATCTCAGTTCTTCAAATGCTAATTCTTGAAAAATTCACATCAAATGGCCCTCCTAAAGGCTAAAACTTCAGACATTGTTTTGAAGGATCAGGTTCTTAACCGAAAGTAAAAACTCCTCAAGGACCATAATGATTTTGCCGGCTAAAGCGGTGGTAGTGTCAGCTATTAGCCAGTAAATCTGTGAATTCAATCCAACTTTAACACTGACAAAAGCAAGTGTTTGAAAGTTAAAAAGAGCAATAAGTCACAAAAGCATATGTTTTCTTTCATTATTTATGCCATAAGACATAACATTGAATCAAGTTTATCCACCAAAATCTGGAGCACAAAAGCGACTCTATAGGTACCAATGGCTTTCAGGCGACCACCACATTCTTATTCAGTGGTGGCATGAACTCCATTCCCTGAATTCAAGTATTTCATAGGAAAATTGGAGTCTAGTCATCAAAATGATTTCATAAAAAATAGGCAGATCACAGATGCAACTCTTATAGCTAATGAGATATTGGATTGGAAGATGAAGTCTGGGCAACTTGGTCTACTTTTTAAACTTGACATAGAAAAGGCATTTGATCAACTTAATTGGACCTATCTGATAAATACACTAAGAAGGATGGGATTTGGTGAATGTTGGATAAGATGGATCAGATTTTGTATCACTAGAATGAAGTACTCAATCCTGATCAATGGTGGACCAGTTGGATTCTTTACTCCCCAAAAAGCTGTCAGACAGGGAGATCCTCTATCTCCTTTCTTATTCATCCTTGCTATGGAAGGGCTTAGCAAAATGTCAGATAAGACAAATCAGCTTCACTGGCTAGATGGTTTCAAGGTGGGAACTGCAGATGGCAACTCTGTTACAGTCTCCCATCTGTTCTATGCAGATGATACTTTGATTTTTTGTGGAGCTGAAAAGTCACAGGTCTTATACCTCAATCTTACACTTATGATCTTTGAAGCTATCTCAGGCCTACACATGGACATGTTGGAGAGCATCATCTACCCAGTGAATTCAGTTACAAACTTGGAAGAGCTTGCGGAAGTAACGTGTTGTAAGGTGGGCTCTTTCCCTACAACATATCTGGGTCTTTCTCTGGGAGCTAGATACAAAGCGCTAGGTATCTCCGGAATGGAGTAATTGAAAATTTTGAAAAAAAGTTAGCTTCCTGGAAAATGCGGTATCTTTCTCTGGGTGGTAGAATTGCACTCATCAATAGTGTGTTGGTTAGCATTCCTACTTACTTCTTGTCCCTGTTTCCAATCCCAGCTAAGGTCCAGAGGAGACTTGATCAACCAAGGAGAGATTTTCTATGGGAAGGAAATAGTCAAACTCACAAATTCTATTTGGTTAAATGGCCAAGAGTTATTCTCCCCAAAGTGCATGGAGGGCTAGGAATAGAAGATCTCACTTTACACAACAAGAGTTTGTTAATGAAATGGCACTGTCGGTACAACATGATGAACCCTGGGCTGTGGAAAGTTGTAATACAAGCAAAATATGGGGTGGCAAACAACTGGTGTACTAGACAAAGTAGACTGCTACCTGGTTTTGGGCCATGGATACACATTTCAAAGTTATGGGGTGACTTTCAACTCAAGTCATCACTCAAGCTTGGGAATGGAACTCATATTTCTTTCTGGAAAGATAGATGGTTAGGGTCAGAGTATCCTGAAAGATGAACACCCAAGTCTATTTCTATTGGCTAGCAACAAGGATTCCACTATTGAGCACTACTGGCAAGATAACTCATGGGCCTTGTAGTTCAGAAGAGATATCCAAGACTGGGAACTAAATGACTTGGTGAGATTGCTTTCAAAACTATCAGATTTTAAGAAGACAAGCTGGAATGGGGAGATTCCAAAGATAAAACCTATACTGTCAAAAGAGGATATGACAATCTATGCTCCAATAAAGAGTTGATTCACAAATGGCCGTGGAAGCTCATATGGAGAACCAAACTCCCTATAAAAGTAATTAATTTTATCTGGACATGCCTGCATGAAGCCTGCCTTACTCAAGACAACCTCAGTGGAAGAAGCATTCCGACAGTGAACATATGTTTTATGTGCCAGGAGGAATCTGAGAGTGTGAGACATTTGTTTCTTCATTGCACAGCAGCCGCTGACATATGGAACATGTTTTTATCAATTTTTGGATTTGCTTGGGTCATGCCTTGCAGTATCAAGGATGCTTACGAGAGCTGGTGCTCATGGAGATTTGGGAAATCCATCAAAAAAAACTTGGCAAATGGTGCCTGCTACTATTTTTGGTGCATCTGGGATGAGAGAAATCGCAGATGTTTTGATGGGATTTCAACTCCTAACTCTCTTAAAGCAACTTGTCTAATCAATTTATTTACTTGGTTTAACCAGGCCCCTGTAACTAGCTTTGAATCTTTTTGGGATTGCGTTTGCTCCTTAGTTATGTAAGTTTTTGTATATGAGCGGCCACACTATTATTGTATATTTTTTGCTATGCATTTTCTTGATGCCATTTAATGAAATTATCTTACTTCATAAAAAAAAGGTATTTCAGAATAATCATCCTTATCAAAAGAAAAATAAACGAAGAGAACTTCAAAGATAGCATGAAGGGAAAAGCACTTTGAGAATATACAACTCAGCACCTCAGGCAACACCTCAGCATTGGATCAGAAGACTGAAGGTTAGGGCTAGTGACTAAATCAAATGCTCTCATGATCAAGCATAATGCCAGGTATATGAGAATCATGCTACAGGAAGCATACCTCCGCTTCTAAAGATGTTCTCGAATCTCCCTTGAAGGAACACAATTCCTGGAAAAGACTAGCCCATTTAACCGCCTTTCTCAACCGACCAATGAGATAGCTTCTTTGGCGTGCATTTGGTCCATCAGGCAATGTTTTCTTTTCCATAGCATGACTCCAAGCTCTCTCAGCTGTATAGAGAACCAAGTGAAGAAACCTACAATGAGCCCAAATCATTGACATTGTTAAGTTTTGAGTCTTACAATTTCATACATTAGGAGACAACAAAGAAAATATGACTCATATTGGGCAGACAAGATTGATCATAACTCAATAGGCTCCTGTCTCACCGAAGCCATTGATCGTACTACCCAAAAAAGTACAATACTTCCTTCTATACACTTATACGAGGAACTAAAAATTTAACATTTAAAATTTTAGAAAATAACTCAAGAAAACGCATCCAAAAGCACAAAACAAGGCGTCATTATAGCTTATCAGCATCAAATAATGTGAGAATTTAGAACTTAGACTTCCAAAGCTAACAATGATGAATAGAACAACCCAATAGAGCAGAAACTCTTCTATTTCCTTTCTTTTTTCCCTTCTCTGACAAACCTTCACTAGGCAATGCTCGCATGAATTTTCAACTGATGTCTTTTTCTGCATCGAATCAAGCTTATTCAGTACTTTTATTAGTGGGAAGTAGCACGTACACGGTGGAATAACCGAGCGCAAGTTGTCCCATACAGAGGTTTTGAGAATCCTTAGGTTTAGTTTTAGAAAACCCCTCATTTGTCTTAAAGATAAACGGGTCAAACAAAATGGAATGCATATAAAGGATTCATATCTTCGACCCTAATTAGTTTGAAATTGAAGAATACTTGTCATTGTTGTCAGAAGTAAATATCTTTTTCATATTCCTTTCTACATAATCCGGCAGGCTAGGGTCCTTAATTCAAACAATGAAACCAAAAAAAGGGGGAAATCTCAACAAATCCATCACTTAAAACCCAAACAAAATTTAACACTAGTAATAGAAAAAAAAAACATCACAAACAAACTGAAACACACACACCTCACTTCAGTGACCGTAGCTACTGAAATCGCACGCTTAGTGTACTTCACACGTCCGTGAGTGAACTTGAGCGATTTATACAATCTCCTTAATCGAGCCGTACAATACCTCCTGTAAATTCCAGCTTTATTAATCCGTTTACACCAAAATCACTCAAAACGAATCATACCTAATTTTCCTGCTGAACATGTGTGTGGGTATGTGATGGAATCGTACCTGTAACGAGCGTAATCGCCGAATCGCAATCCATGCTGCATTTGAGCAGATTTTAAAAGCTGTAACACTACAATACCATATACAAGTAGCTAAAATTCAGTGATCTAACAGATAATAACATTTCACAATTTTCATTGCAATTGGAAAAAAGAATGAAGAAGTTTCAATGCATAAGCTCTTGCCATTGACGGAGAACTTAGGGTTAGTTGTGATCTGATCAGAGGGAGTAAAAGTCTGATCGTCAATTTCCATGGCGGAAGTTTCTTTCTGCTTTGCCATTGTCCAGAATTAGCTTACGGCGGAGCGACCTACGTTTTCTGATTCACGTTTGACGAGACCCTATCAGAGAAATGTCCTGCGTTTTTTTGTTTGGGTTTAATTTTCAGAATTAGTTATTTTTTGGTAACCTTTTGAGAGTTTTTGGCAAAAATCATCCTCCAACTATAGCCCAAAGCTAAGTTCATCCTTGTGATATAGTGAACAAACAAACAACCCTATACTATTAAAATTATGGCAAAAATCATCCTTCCGTTAATTTTTGTCAAAAAATTAATAGCCACGTGGATTTCCCCTAAAGTTTCCAAAACTGCCCCTCCCTCCCAATCATCTTCCATCTTCAAAAAAAGATTTTACGAAGCTATTTTTTTTTAAACTAATGCACCAATAATCCACTAATTTAGTAAAGTTCTATTCTTGTTCTTTTTCAGTTTTTATCAAAAAATCAATTTAGTATTTGCAAAAAAAAAAAAATCATTTTTCAGCTTCTTAAAGCATCTTTTTTTTGTAAAACTGAAAAATTGTAAAAATAGAAAAACAATTGTTATTATTAAAAATATTTTTATTTTTTCAAAACTGAAAACTATTTTCGTTTTTGAAATATATGTTTTTTTGTACTTTTTCAAAAATTTCAGTTTATCAAAAACATATTTGTTTAAAAATGAAAATATTTTTTCAGTTTTTACAAATTTGTTTTTCCATTTTTGACAAAAAAAACTTACAAAAAATGCAAAAAATAATTAAAAAAATTCATAAAACGAAAATATTTTGTTGAAACTGAAATATTTTCAACAAAATATTTTTGTTTTTAATTTTTTTCAATTTTTGTAAGATTTTTGTCAAAAATGGAAAACAAATTTGTAAAAACTGGAAAAAAAATATTTTCGTTTTTTTAACAAAATATGATTTTTTTAAAAATGAAATTTTTAAAAAGTACGGAAAAGTATTTTTCAAAATCGAAAATAGTTTTTCAGTTGTTAAAAAACAAAAATATTTTTGATAATAACAATTTTTTCTGTTTTTACAATTTTTCAGTTTTAGGAAAAAAAATACTTTAAGAAGGTGAAAAATAATTTTTTTTTTTTTTGTAAATACTAAATTGATTTTTGATAAAAACTGAAAAAAAAATAAGAATAAGACTTTACTAAATTAGTGAATTATTGATGCATTAGTTTAAAAGGAATGGCTACGTAAAATCTGTTTTGGACGACGGAAGATGATTGGGAGGGAGGGGGCAATTTTGGAAACTTTAGGGGGAAATCCTATGGTTGTTAGGTTTTTTGACAAAAATTAACGGAAAGATGATTTTTACCGTAATTTAATGGTATAGGGATGTTTTTTGTTCACTAGGATATCACAAGGATGAACCTTAGCTTTGGGCTAGAGTTTAAGGATGACTTTTCCATAATTCTCACTTTTTGAAGTGATGTTAAGAATAGCTTGCTATAGATAAATGGGAAAATCGAGAAAATATCACCAATATCAATTTATTAGTAGCTTATTTTAAAAATTGGTCAACTTATAAAATATTACTAATAGTAACCAAATATTATTAATATTAGCTAATTAGTTATTTGTAATAAAAAATTATTAATTTTTTGCCTTTTTGATTGGGTATTATTAGAATAAATTGGGTATATCTTTAGGAGCATGAAGGCTTATCACACGTTGTATTACATATGTATCATATTTGTATAAAAAATGTATCACATGAATATTCATTTATGTGTGACACATGTTTAATACATGTGTCACAAAAAAAACTTAATTTTAACTAAGAATTTTGATAGTAAATCAGTCCAAATCACCTCCAAACTTCATCGAATTTCGTATATTGACTCATATATATATTTTCAATTAATCTCAACCATACCCATTGAAAAATGTTCTTTTTGGCTTAGATTTTTGGAATCTTGTATGTATATTTTTTGTATTTCATCACCTTATTTGCTACTACATTCATAAAATTTTCTTTTCTTCTTGCATTTAATGTTACCAATTACGCTTTAAAATGTGGAAGGAGATTATTGTGTGTGATTCTTGGAGAGAACGAACCATATTTCTTTGGATTTTTAATTTTTACTTGTGTTTGGCTAGTTTTGGTAAACCTATAATTAATAACTAGAGGTAGGTAAGTTGGAACTTTTTTGAGACATTTTTGTAATTCCGTATATAATTATCTCTTGGGCTTGTCCCACTTTGTCAAATGCACTATTCTACTTTGCGGGATCTTATGACCCTCTTAAATTAATTTGAAGTGAAATTATTACCACTATGAATACTATAACCAGATGTAACCCATAACAATGCATCCCACGCATTGCCACGTTAATTCCGTGTCATTTTTCTTTTTCTTTTATTATAATTTTCTTTTTCGATTGTTTTCATCATTTTCCTTCTTCGTCGTGTTCCTTTGTTAAAGTGCCCATTTTCAAATTTGCAATGATGAGAGTGGTCTCGAGGAACATCAATCTCATATCCTTTCTCCTATTTTCATTCCATGGCTTTGAGATGGGTTTCTTTTGATGAATTTGGCTTCTTCTTTTTTCTTTCATTTTTCAGGCCTTTTTTTTTCAAACTGAAAGTTGTTTGGGACAGGATGGTGGAAGAGAGGGTGAGGAGGGAAATATCTATATCAAACAACCAATTCAGTTCATGTCGGATCACTCTACTACGAAAGTTATCCAACTTATTAGGAAGTTGGTGAAATAGTATAGAGATATGAAGAAGGATTTTCATATGGTGTTTATTAATCTAAAGAAATCGTATGATAAGATCTCTAGGGAGGTTCTTTGGAGATGCCTGGATGTGAAAGGTGTGTTGGTAGTTTATATTATGGTGATAAATAATATTTATGATGGAGCTAAGATCTGGGTTAAGACCGCAGGGGAAGACTCAGTTGTTATGACCAAGGGCGGAGCTACAGTTGTAGGTGTGGGTTCGGGCGAACCCAGTGACTTTTTCCGAGACTCTATATTTGTATTGAAAAATTTACTAAATTAGATATAAATATTGTTGCCGAACCCAGTAACAAAAGTGGTTTGGGTTCAATGGCAATGGGGTCTGGGTTCATTGGCTAGCTCCTGAGTTCGATTCCCTAAGAAAGCAATGTTATTTCATTATTTTTATAATATTTTTAGAAAGCAGTAAACCATTTAGTATAATTCCCAGACAACTCCCCTTACTTTCCTTTCCTCTAAAGTAACATTTTTAATATACTAGCTTTTTTCTTTCTAATAAACAAAAGACAAAACGCCTCTAAAGTAACATTTTAAATACACTAAAGCTCTAATTCATAAATAAATTCAACGACAACTCCCCTTACTTTCCTCTAAAGTAACATTTTTAACACACTAACTTTTTTCTTTCTAATAAACAAAAGACAAAACTCTAAACAAAAACAGACTTCTTCCAATTCCAAACAAGGATGAAATCAAAATTCCCAAATAAAAAAAATTAGGATTCTGCTGATATATTCTGTGACTCTGTCTCTATTAATTGATTTTTGCTGCTAGGGTTCTGCCTCTGTTGATCGTTGGCGCTGCTACCACAATTAGCCGGAGTCGAACGCCTTCCAACACTTGGAGTGTATGCTCTTTCTCCCTTAGAAGTTAGACCCTATTTTTCTTCTTCAACTTATTTTTTCTAATTTTTTTTCCTTTAGTTTTCCTCTTATATTTTATATTTGACAATTAATACGAAATCTGATTTTTAATCTTTGATTCTAGGGTTGCTCCACATTTTGAACTTCATTCTCTTTATAATCAGTGATTCTAGGTTTTTTGTTTTTTGTTTTTGTTTGCCTTTTTTCCATGCGCCGAGGGTCGATTGGAAGCAGCCTCTCTGCCCTCTTGGGTAGAGGTAAGGCCTGTCTACATATTACCCTCCCCAGACCCCACCTGGTGGGAATATACTGGGTTGTTGTTGTTGTTGTTGTTGTATTCTCTTTATAAATTTGCGCTTTGGTTCTTTCCAAAATTTCAAACTGGAAATCCATCGACATACAAGGTATGTGGTTGTTGTCCTGCTTTCTTGTTTTTAGTTTCTTGGTAAGACTATTCACATGGAGTGGTCTTATGCCCTTATTAAGAAGCAAACATTCATACGTAGTCAGTGGCGGAGCTACAGTAGAGCTACTGCTACGGTAGTAGAAAACCAGTGACTTTTTCCCAGATCCTGAATTTGTAATTTAGAACCCATACACCTTAAATCCTAGCTCCGCCTCTGGTTATGACTTATGGGGTTACACTCGCTCAGCTCGTTCTTATTTGACATGTGATGGATGCACAACACACCTTATTCAATGGGAGGTGCCATTGTGTATATGGTTCGCTGATGATATAGTTATGATTGATGAGATAGATGTGGCATTAATGAGAGATTGAAGGTTTAGACACATGCTATTGAGTCTAAAGGTTTCAAGTTGAGTAGGATTAAGACAGAATATCTATAGTGCAAGTTCAGCGACGGAACAGAGAAAACGGATATGGACGTGAGGCTTGACTCACAAGTCATCCCCAAGAGAGCAAGTTTCAAGTACCTTGGGTCAGTTATCTAGGGGGATAGGAAGATCGATGAGGATGTCACGCACCGTATATGGGTAGGGTGGATGAAATGAAGGTTAGCGTCTGGAGTCCTGTATGACAAGAATGTGCCACCGGAATTTAAAGGTAAGTACTATAGAGTGGTGGTTAGATCGGCCATATTGTATGAGGCTGAGTATTAGCTAGTCAAGAATTTACATACCCAGAAGACTAAAATAGCAGAAATGAGGATGTTGAGATGATGTGAGGTCATACTAGTCTAAATAAGATTAGGAATGAAGATATTTGGAAGAAAGTGGGTGTGGCTCCCATGAACGACAAGATGCGGGAAGCGAGGCTTAGATAGTTTCGGCACGTATTTAGGAGAAGCCTAGATGCCTTAGTTAGGAGATGTGAACGGTTGGTTTTGGAAAGTATGAGAAAAGATAGAGGGGGGCCTAAGAAGTATTAGGGTGAGGTGAACATGTAATATATGGAGGTCGAGCATTAGGGTTGAAGATTAAGAGGTAGTCGACTATTATTCTTCCTTTATACTAGGGGGGGGGGAGCGAGGGGACTAGCCTGCTAGTACTTTGCCTTCAACACTTTTTTTTTGTTTCTCGTAGTATTGTTATTATTTTTCCATCTATTTTCTGTATCTTATGATGTTGATATTATTTTTTTGGCTTATGTTGCTGTTACGGATCTATTATCTCTTTTCGTTTTCTTGAGCCGAGGGTATTTTGAAAATAACCTCTCTACTCCTCTAGAATAGAGATAAGGTCTACGTACACTTTATCACCAACAACCACCTTCAGCCTTCTCTTCACATTATATAGATCTCACTTGAAAATAAATATTTTTTTTTGGAAAACATAATTGTGGGATTTCTATTAGGTTGTGTTTATTCTAGTTGAATCTTCCTAAGCTTTTCTTGAAATCGATATGGTGGAGATGATGATAATTGAAGCATTGGTGGATGTAATTCAAGATATAAATATAAGGAGCGTAACTTTTTTTTGAAAAAATAATTTGTGGTTTGGTGGAAATGGAAGTATTGAAGTGGTGGACGAGGTACCTGTAATTAAAAAGAAGAAAGAAAAGAAGAAGAAAAAAAGAGGAAAACAATGAGGAGAAGTAAAAGAAAAAAGAAAGAAAAGTAAAAAAAATACGTTTAATAAAAAATCTTGCAAATAAATAAATTTTTTATTTGTATTTTTTATTTATGCTCTCTCTTTAAGCAAGTGATATATATTCTCCATGCCATGTAGGTTCGGAAGAGGTAATAGTACCAGTTCAAAGTTTTTAAGAGGGTCATAGAACATTTATAATATGTAACGGTGCAATTGGTAAAGTGATACAATCTCAATAGGGTAATAATTTATTATCCCATATATAAATTGAAAAAGGCAAAAAAAATAACCCCTTACATATTAGATTTTGCTTATAGATGCACTCTATTAACCTATCAGCCTATATAATTTCTCACTATTGTCTTCTGGATCAAATGTACTTATGAATAATTAAAAGAGTTCAAATATGCCTCTTGCATTGAATATTAGAACCTTCTCAATTATTTAAGGGTAATATTTGGACATTTTCGGTTGTTCATGAATATACTTCAAATTATTGCATTTGTTGTGAGTATGTACGAAAACAGAGAGAAGAAAATTTGAATTATTAATTTAAGAATACTAGTTTTAGTGTACGTATGTTGCACGTGTATTTTGTATCCATCAGTATAAAATGTACAAAAAAATAAATTGTTGCATACATTGAAACAATATCTTCTTCGCATACAAAGATGATTAAGTTAAATTAGTTATATACTATTTGTAATTATAATATAAATATATCATGTTGTTGTATCTCGTCTAACATCTCTTTGGAATACAAGTAATACAAATTTTGACTATCAATTAGTCTAATGACAGTATTATATTAGCTCACAGTTTATCAAAATGGTTATTTTATCAAAATGTTATAAGCCTTAACTACTGGATATAAATATTTTATCTTATTAGTTATTCGATAGACATGTCACTATATCCCCAAATATATATTTTTTGAAAATCTAATCTACTTAACAATGCAATTTTTTTATAAAACTCCTGTCACCTAATTAGACCAGCCTTTAGGAAGTTGTTCTTGAAACAAATTTTCTTAGATCTTCATCAAATGATATTAATTAAATAGTTTTTTGGTAATTAAGGAATTGTATTACCAAGTAAATATTTATAGCATACACCAAGAAGAAGAAAAACTATGCACTATCTTTTGTTAGATATAAAGTCCCAACATAAGATTTCTTCACTACTCCATAATCAACTACACCCTTTCCTAGATTATACTCGATACCAGTTCATTGTACTTAGATATGCATTCAATTTTTTACAATTTTGAGCACTTATATGAATCTTATGTACTATCATTTTTACTATACTCAATACATTTATTTGTTTCTTTTGAAATATACTATTATTCTTAGCCTGCCAGACGTAGTAAACTACTGCAGCAAAAGTCATTCTGTATAGCTCTGCTCCAGCATTCTTTCCTGCTGCTTTCTTCACTGCTCATTGCACTTCTTCATGCCATTGTTTCTTCCTTCTCATGATCCCTTGCCAGTATAATAATTTCTGTCATATTTTTCATTATACTTGACACTCAAAGAATAAATATTGTACTGTTTCATTGCTCCTTTGACATATTGTGCATAAGGTTTCATCAACTAACCCACATCTTGCAAGTCTATCTTTGGTAGCCAATTTGTCTAGAATTGCCAGCCTTAGGATAAAAATCCATTTAGGCATCCCGTTATTGTTGCATAATGGGCATCTCTATGGCACCTTTTGAAAGTCCCTTTGTAGTTTTTTGTACAACTTTCTGGTAGAAAAACTGTCTATCTACTTCACATCCTCCTATGAATATCCTGCCTCTTGAAATTGTGTCTTTGCTTTGAATATCTTCTGAATTACCTATGAGGAATTCTTTGGCTCTGTGTCTCATATACAATTATCTTTTATATCGTACGTATGAACCCACTCCACCCATATTTTCTCCTTTTTTGTACATATGTTTCATAGCTACTTACATATATTTGCTTTGTTCCACAGCTCTATGTTTGTGAAGTTTAGTCCCTCTAATGCTTTAGGTACATATAACTTGTTCCAAGCTATCAATTCCATTTTTGTTGGCTCAACATTACCCGACAATAAAAACCTTATGCATATTGTCTCAGTGAACTATATAATTTTCTTTGGTAAGATGAACACGTGTGCCCAGAAATATTTGATTGTACCCAATACACTTTTGATCAATGTTGCTCTCTCTACATATGATAAGAATTTGGTTGTCCAACTTTGCACTCTACTCAACATCTTATCAATTAAGGGCTCACATTGGACTGATGATAATCTTTTTGTACTCAAGGGGACACAAAGATATTTAAAGGGTGGATCACCTTTACTATATCCTACTATTTCCAGAATCCTTTACTGCAACCTACTATCTACACCACCAAAATAAATACTATTTTTGCTTGTATTTGCCACTAGTCCAGAAGCTTTAGAAAATCTTTGAAACTGATTATGCATTTACACCACAAATTTTTACTCACCCTTGTAGAAAAATAGTAGATTATCAGTAAATTCCAGCTGTATGAGATTTATTTTAACACACGTTGGATGGAACCTGAAGTTTTTGTTGCTTCCTAGTTACTTCGGTAGTCTACATAAATACTTCATCGCAATGACAAACAATAATGGTGAGAGTGGATCTTCCTGCGTTAGTCCTCTTTTTGCTTCAAATGGCTTGATTGACTTTTCATTGATAATGATTGAGTATGATGCGGTGCTAATGCAGATCATCACCCATTTTACATACTTCTCTGGCAATCTCGACAGTCTCATTACCTATTCCACATATGCCTATTTTACTGAGTCATAAGCTTTCTACATGTCAATATTTAGTATACATTTGGGTGATGTATTCTTCCTCACATAACCTATGATGAATTTGTGGCTCATTATAATGTTATCAGTGACCACTTTACCAGGTACAAAAGTTGTTTGGCAATTATCTATCAACTCTGTCAAAACTTCCTGCAACCTGGATGTTAAAATTTTGGATAGGGATCTTATGTCGAACAGTGCAACATAATATAGGTCAGAACTTTTTAATATTACTGGGGGTTTTTACTTTTGAAATTAGTGTTATAGTTGTACAGTTGATTTTCTTACACATTTATGGGTTCTCAAATAATTCCAATACATCTTGAGTCACCTCCTTCCCTATAATATGCGATGCTTTCTTGTAGAAAAAAATATTGTATCCATCACAACCTGGGGCTTTGTAATCATCAATATCCTGAAGTGCTTGGTTGACTTCTTCTTCAGTTACTGCTCTTATTAGACTCAATTGTTATTGCATGTTCAGGTTGTTCCCCCAACTTCATCACTTCTGTACTTACTGCTGGCAATTTAGTATTGCACTGTTGTCGTTCCAAGTAGTTGCTATAGAATTTTAGAATTTCAGCTTCCACATCCTTAGTTGTATTTAATAATTGACATGCATTATTAAACAAACTACCAATATAGTTAGTGGCTTGCCTACGCTTAGCACAAATATGAAAATATGTTGTATTTGTATCTCCCGGTTTGAGCCATTTGATCCTTGATTTTTGCTTCATTATGCTTTCCACAATTCCAATCCATTTAGCCAGCTCATTCTTTGCCTCTTTTTCTTGTGTTATACTTCTATTACTGTTGCCAGGTCCATCCATTTGCTCCTGAATCATCGGCAATTTTATTCTTGCTGCTTGAATTTTTTTACCCGTGTTGCTAAATTCTTGTCTATTTATCTGCTTCAGCTTGTTCTTTAGTATCTTGAGTTTCATTATTTTATTTTTCCTCCACCTCTTTTCATTCAGAATTCATACATAGCATCCTCAAATTTTTTATGTTGTGCCACACAATTAAAGAACTTAAAGGGTCTCCCTCCACATTGTTGCTCAAAGTTCATTGTTATATTTAATGGGCAGTGATCAGAAAATTCAGGTAGCAATACCCTCCCTTCCATTACAGGCCATTTTTGGATCCATGCAGCATTGACAAGTATTCTATCAATTTTAATGTGGACGTGATTATTAGTCCAAGTATACTTTCTTCCAGCTATTTTTAGTTCAATTAATCTATTTCTCCAGATGAACTCTTTTAAATATTTCACTTCAAATCCTGTACTGGTGTCCCTTGTACCTATTTTCATTAGTCAAGATGGTATTGTAGTCCTCCATTAACACATAAAGATTAGTAATACCAACTATAGTTTTTCCCATAACAGTTTCCTATCTTGTATAGTATGTATACCATAAATAGCATCATAAATTTATTACCACTTTGCACATATGTAACCTCTCATATTATGTATTGTTGATGCACTTTATAGCACTCAAAATCCACCATTGTCTGATTCCAAGCAATCCATATTCTACCACTGGGAGCATTTGCATAGTTTGCTATCCATCTTCAATTATTGAACGTCTTCTTTATGATAGCTTCATCCTTTGCTTCTTTAACTCCATTCTCTAAGACAACCATTAGTACCACGTTATTCACCCTAATAATTTTCTTTAGTTCTTTTTGCTTATATACCTTGTTCATTACTCTAGCATTTCAAGTTATGATGTTCATCCTTATATAGTTCTTTGATTCATATTACCACATATGCCTCTATCTCTAGGAGTTCACTCTCTTTGTTATGTTCCCCGGTCATTTGAACTATTTTTTGTGCAATGTCTACCAAGGCTTCGAAAGCATTATCACTGTTGGTTTCCTTCTCACCTCTCCCATCTCCATTCTTCTTAGATGCAAACTTGCCTTTTTGCCAATTTTCATTGTTTTTCATTTGAATTGTTACTCTAGTTCACTTCACTATTCTCTTCCATTTGCTCCAGGTATCTTTCTCTTGTATCAATTTTATCGGTCTTTGGGTCTAGCTTCCTCACAACTTTCCATATCTTTTTCTGATTCTGCATACCATATATTTGCAGTACCACCTCTTGATTCTGCATTTTCTGGTTGTGACATGAGTGTCCAATTTGACAGCAAATTTGACAGTATTGAGGTTTCCAGCCATATTGTACCATTTTCTCAATCACTTTACTATTAGGATCATACAGTTTAATCCCTAGTATGTTCCTTGTTATATCAATTTCTATAAGAATCCGGGAATAGGAGATTCTATTAGCCACAGTTGTGCAAGCATCAACATATAGAGGCCTCCGTAGACCACTTCCAATTTGTTTAGAGCTATGTTACTACAGTAGTTCAGTGGAAATTTTGGAAATTTTACCCCTATCAGAATAGTTTTCAAAACCTCTTCATTGAAATCAAACCCCGCAGCACATGCTTATAGTATTACAAGTGTGTTGTTTATAGCATAAGGCTCATTCATTGATACCCCATCTCTTTCTTCAAAATTATGCAGTAGAATTGTAAAATATCCGTCACTTTGGAATAATACTTTATGACCTTATGCTTTCTGATTTTTCCCGTTGAGCAGCAACAAATCATTCAATAGCTCCTATAGTTGGAGCATTTACAACTATGTACATTATTATTGGTAGATTTCATTTCTGCTTCTCCTCAACTATATCTTCCTCCTGAATTTGAACTACTACCTCACTCTCTTGTTTCACCGGTGGTACATATGTTAGATCCATTCCTTTTACAACTAATTTATTCTCATGCAATAATTCAGCCCATGACCTTTCAAAATTGGTTGGTCTCGTCTGATTCTACTTTTCTTCCCCAGCTCGTATAATCATTGTTCCATTGCTCTGCTCCCTTAGACACTAATAGTTACCGTTTCATTGGAATTTGCTTTACTTGTGCTTGCTCTTCCAATGGCGACCAGAGATATGTTCACCTTGAGTACCCCTTGATTAGCATGACTCATTGGGATAGCTGATTTAATATGATTGTAGCTCAGATTTGGCCAATTCAGTTCACTATCACAATCGAGATCAAGTTCCTCATCCTGCATTTTACCCTTTGCATGTTGTTTTCCTTGGTCCTTTGAGCTATTTTCTTTGATTCCATGATCGATTACTAACGTTTTGTTTTGATTTTTCTTTGGCCTCGCTCTTCCTCCCATTTCTGGTGGTGGCACAGGCTATCTCATCAACGTGCGTCGAGAGAAAAGAGAAGCCCTTTGCAGGATGTCTCAAGAAACTCTTTGAGAAGATTTAAATAGTTATTATTTTTCTTAAAAATATTAAAAGTTTAAAAAATTAAATAATAACTTAAGTTTTTTAATATTCCTAAAATCACCCTACAAGGAAATAAAAATATGTTTATTAATTATCAAATAATGAATACAAAAAATAGTGAAGCTTTAAAATTAATGGTAACTTTTTTCACAATTAATCCATCATCAAGATTCTAACAGAGATATTTTATGCAGAAAGATAAAGGTAAGTTACTTTATTAACAAAAAAGATTATAAACTTAAAAACTTCTCACCATAAAAAATACGGGGTATATGGTAGAGAATTATATATTAAGATATTGATTTTTCTAATTTAGAGAAAGATTTGGTAAACAATATTTGTTATGACTATAGATTATAAGTAATGTATAATCAGTTTTCCATCTCAATGAAGAAAATTAAATAAAATTTAATTTAATTTTTCAAAATTCCAAAATAAATATTTTATGTAGTAAATAAATTAAAGTTATTTTTTATATAACAAAGAGATTAAAAGTTTTAAATGTGTTCTGATTTTTTTAACGGCTCGTTCTTTTTCTCCCCCTATAACTATATGTGTATTTCTCACATACTGCAAATTCTTTTTTTTTTTGTAACCAAGGTATATAATATTCGTTCATATAGACTCTCTTGTCAACTTTGTTTCAAAATTAATAGACAACATAATTCAATTATCTTGTCTTAAATGATTTGGTGTAGGTAAATAGAATGTGATTATATGTCATTGATAAATAAAATATGGTACTTAGATGTATTTTTGTTAGACAACTAAATCAACCTATAATGGTTGATCTTAAATTCTTAAAAATATTAATTAATTTAAAGGTCCTAAATCTTAGGGAGATAAGTAAATAACTTTTTTGGTCTAGTGTGAGCTCTAATTTTAAAAAAGACGAACACATTTTGCAAAAAACCTTGTACTTTTAATATATTATTGATTTTTAAGTGTAAGATTTACGTACAATAAACTCTTAATAGTTTTAAAGGTTTTGGACTTTTTTTTACATAATTTAAATAAGAAAAATATTAATAAGTAATTTTTTTAAATAATTTTAAACTCTTGACTTATATTTGTATAAAGTAAACTCTTAACAGTTTTAAATGGTAGGACTTTTACGTAATTGAAATAAGAAAAATTTTAAATTCAATTAAACTATTAAATATTAAAAAATAATTAATTGACTATTCAACAAATTATTTCTTATAGTACTTGACGCATATACCAAGGACAACAATTTTTGTTTATTAATACATGAGACAAAAAACCGTTAGTTTTAATATCTTCTATTTTAGGAAAATATTAATTCATTGATAGTAGTGGTATTTAATTAGTACTGTAGAATTAAGGAAACATATACTAATAGGTAATGCATCTCTTGGTAATGAAAGGATATGGGAGAAAATGTGGTAAAAGTATGTTACTTTGGTAGTTACTTTTTTTTTAAGTGATTGATATAAGGTAAATTTTTCATTAATTTTAACGTATGAAATATTAGTATTTTCTACCTAAGTTAAATAAGGAGGGATATAATACATAAAATATAGTAATTAATTTTCAAGTCCTAAATTTTAAGAAAATAATTTAAATGATTATTTTGTCTAGTGCAAATGAGAAAGATCTAAGCTCCTAAAAAATATAAATATTGATCCAATTTAGCTAGTTCAATAAATAAAGAAATTGTGTCTTACATATGCGTTATTGTAATTTCTTACGACATATGTGGATATCTTATGAACATACTTGTTATTTTTGTTACCTAATACGAAAAACAAATAACAAGTTAAAATATAACATAACAATTTTGCTCTATTTTTTATTATTTTAACATTCAATGCTCTTCTCGTGAAAATAATTTATGTACCTTAAGAACTTTATCAATTTAAAAAATAATTTTATTTATATGATGATTTTAAAAAAGGAAATAATTTAATTATTTTGCTAATTACTCCCTCCTTTTTAGTGTATGTGAATCTTTTCGCTTTTCAAGAGTTATCTTGATTGACATTTAAAGCTAAATTGAATTAGATTGATTCGATATTTTAAATTTGAAACTTAGATATTGAAAAATTATATGTGAAATACTATAAAACTGCAATCTATCATGTCAATACGATTTTAAAAAAAAAATAGGTCAAAGTTTATATAATTTGAATCCCGAAAAACTAAAAGTTTTATGTAAAAACTGAGGAAGTAACTAATTCAATGTGTTAGAAAACCTAGCAATGTAAAATACTCTCTGGAAAAACAATTTAAACCTATACAATCTTCTTCTTTTGTCCAAAATTCCTATAATCAAACCAATACTTTACTAATCCTATCACGAATCTACCTAAATTACCTGAAAACATTAGCCAAGATCATGAACCTCCTGATATAGGTTCAATGCAAATTGATGAGCCTAAGCCTTTCAATCAACAAAAATCTTTTCTTCAAACTCTTTTACTGGACAAATCTATTGCTCCAAGTTTAGTAGATCAACCTAACCAAGATCTTGTCCTTGACTTAACGGATGAAACTTCCTTATATGATGATAATGAAGACAACTTCATCCCTATTACAGCATTTGATAAATCTCGTCTATATGAGCCATGGAAATTTTCTGTCATTATTAAGCTATTTGGAAGAAAGATAGCTCATCATATATTAAAACACAAACTAGTGGAAATCTGGAAAGCAACGGAAGACATCCCACTAACTGATCTAGGATGAATTTTTCCTTATTAAGTTCCAAAAAGAAGAGAATATGATCAAGGCATTACATGGAGGACCATGGTTCATACTAAATCACTTTCTATCAGTCCGACGTTGGGAGCCTAAGTTCATTGCTTCCTCTACAGCTCTTATATACTCAGCTTTATGGGCAAGGCTTCCGGAACTTCCCACTGAGTTCTATGATTTGGATATAGTATTGGATCCAAATTAGGCAAACTTCTCAAAGTGGATTCCTCCTGTACATCTTCTACTACTAGAGGAAGATATGCAAGAATTTGTATTGAAGTGCCTTTGGAAAAACCGTTAAGAACTCATGTTAATATTGGTCATCACAGGCAACCAATTCACTATGAAGGTATAAATCTTCTTTGTACGAATTGTGGATGCTTTGGTCGTGCCAAACAAAATTGCTCAACTCTACCTACAACAACACTGAGTTCAAGTTCTAGTCTAGTTCCAAAATCTACAAAATCAGGCAAAGATGAAGACTGGCACATTGTGGAATTTAAAAGAAGAAATAACTCTCTAAGAATCAATCCACACGCATAAATGAACAAGATGATGGATATGGGAGCACAAACACAACAGAAATTGGACACATGTAAGTTTTCTATCTTGCATTAATCCAAGCTAATCCAGTCCAATTTGACAAAGTCTTCCATTAATCACGGACTTAACTTTAGTAAGCTCAATAACTCGACTAATTTAATCCAAAATCAATTTAGCGTTAATGATGGCATTAATAGCTTGCCTAATTTTCATAAAGACTCATTAATGACTGACAACCTTTACAATCCTCTAAATAACCTTGTTATTAACGGTAATTTTCCACCGGCTAGTTCAACCAATAAGGTAACAGAATTGCCCATAATTACTGACCCTAATTTACCTAAAATCTCTCACAATCAATTAAATTTAACAGCTACTCAACTCACCCTACTCAACCACCTCATTTACCCAGTCCACTTGGCAATTCTGCCACACATTCGAGCCAATTGTTGCATGCCAATTCTGCACATGCTTTGTCCCTACTTGACACATCTACACCTCTAATTAGTTCACCTAATACTAATCTGCGTGCTACAGTAATTTCTGAGGACAAAATACAAAATATTACTCCTTCTTTGAAACACAATGATTACAAATCAGATGCAATATTACCTACACGGCAAAATACTACTACACTTGCACCAAATTCGAACACAGTAAACAATCCAATCTCTTCTTCCTTATCTAAACCTCAGCATATAATACAACAGTCACCTTCAATATTAGAAAATGCAGAGACCTTTTCTATTACCCAACCCTTACTATTCGGCCATGCAACACAATACTATAACCAACAACGACCTATTTTATCTCCCACGCTTGATCATGCAAGGTCCCCAGTTACCAAATCTAATGAAACCTCTGGTTTATACCTCCCAAGTGATAGCCACAGACCAACCTCTACAATCATGGCTGGAAATGGGATTACAAGGTCATGCACTGGCCTTCACCATGGAACTCAATGGCTAGGAGATGATTCTCCTTATACAAAATCCGACTCATTTAGCAGAGATAGTGACGGAAGGGATAAGGCTAGGACTAGAAGCTTACACTCAAAACCAATGTTTCACAACACAAATACCTCTACCAGTATACTCTCAAACAATACCATTGAACCAACCATGGGACCATCCATTGAATCCATCGAACCTTCACATGAATCCAATCATCAGTCTAATACCATTCTACCCACCACATCATATGGGACCAATATTTGCTACTTGGTTCCAGTCACTAAACTCTTTCAACCCATTATCCCCATATGCCAGTCCACTAAGTCCTATGAACACCTTCAGTCCACCAGAGACTCCCCCACATACACCTCCACAATCACCAACCGTACTAGACAGTCCCACAATAAGAGAAATAGCTCAAACAACATAGAAAAATTATAATATCAATTAGGTAGACTTCGATAAATAACTTAATAGATAAGTAGAGAAAATATAACATAAATTTTGTCAATCCAGAAAAAGCGCCATATTGGTTGCTTTGATGAACAATTTAACAGACAAATAAAGTGAAATATAGTATAAACTCTACTATCAATCAGGTAGAAAACTATTGAAAAGCAAAGTCAAAGTCAACCTCATAACAAAGAGAGCACGTTTTTATGGGGAAGCACAACGTGTTTGAATTATCTCTTACGGATTATTTTCATTGTTACTTGTTTTTAAAGGCTTAATTCATTTGAAGAGAATAGCGCTAATATCAACAAGTTACTCCAACATCAAACGCATAAACATGTAAATAAAGAGACATACGCATCTCTTCCTCCACAACCTATACAAAGCAATTACATCAAGGAACTCGTTTAACTTATGGGGTTAATAATTTAGTAGTATGAAATTTAAATAAAGGAACCCAGAATAAGAAGGTCCAATGTCAGAGGCAGATATTGTTAGATTACACTGTCAATTTGACTAAAATCCACATAATTAGCTTCTCCAGAGAGAATTAATTTCTGTAATAATAAAGTTCAAGCATCAATTTTCCCCACTGCAGATGCATAGCTTACGCTGCTGTCTCTCATAGATTTGCACTGGCTCGATTGTTCATATCGAAGGAATCTAATCTTTATCTTAGTCGAGGAGTTTTTCAGCATCTACATGAGTGAAAAATAAAAGTTAAAGGACATTAAGAGGATAACATAATTAGTGAACCAGACAACATAATAAAGTAAAGCGAACACCCCAACCCAGCCTGACATAGGCAAATCAAGAAGTTTATTGAAACATAACTAATCCTGGAAAAAGGTTGTATGCTAACCACATAGACAACAGGAAGGCAACACCTTTCAGGAAAAAAACAATTTATCAAAAAGATAGGAGGAGACTTACATGGAGAAAAACGCTAATTGGATGGCGTCCACAAATGGTGTTGTCCGTCTCCGACAAGTACTGTTTAAATGCATCAGGGTCTCCTGTTTCTATAATATCCATACCTTTTTTATCCAAGGCTTCAATAGATTTGTAAATAGCTCCATGGCTTTTGTCATAATGCATGTAGTTGAACCTAAGAATTAAAAGCCCAATTGGTGTAAAGAAAGATTCCAAAGAATATATGTATATCAAGTAAAATGAGAATCCATCATCAGAAAGAAACATTACAATGCAAACACATTTATTTTTGCCGTGATAGTCCATCTGGAAGCAATGAGCCATTATTAGAAGTTATCAGATACCATGCACTTACCATCTTTTTTTTAGAAGCGAGAATTGAACTATGTCTTCAATGAGACAACTTTACGTAACCAGTATGGTTAAATAAATTCATCATCAGTATGCAGCTATATTGTATAATATATAATTCTTCTGCTTTCCTGTTTGGACCATTATTATCAAACACAAGTGAAATGTAGATCAGATTATTAAACTTCCAGATTTCTGCCCATCTTTTGTCAGTCTGAGTTTCTGAGAATTACCAATCAATCTTTAAAGATCCCAACGCACCAAAAATAACTAAGACAAGTTCGGTCTTCAGGTAAATTTCCCAATTATTTCAATAAGACCAAATAGAATTCATGCAGCACCAACAAGGATGACTGCCATCAGAATAAGGATCATAGTTTCTGTATATGATCAAGATATAACTACATGCAACATTGGTGAATCAAACTCACCTTGAACCCCAATGACAAAAATCCGAAGACACTGAGAAGAAATTCTTTGGGTCATCTACATATTTTGCGAGTAACCGTCCATAAAGAGCTTCACTTTCAGCACTAAGAGACCCAACCAAAATAGGCACAATTTTCACTGGATACCTGTCGTAGTAACTTTATAAGTTATCTCTGAATAAACCATCACGTAAGTGAAATTTAATTTAGAAAAGCATACCCTTGGAAAACTTTAGCAAGATATGGAAGGTGCATTTCCATGCTATGTTCAGCTTCATCAACTCGAAGATCCATGTATTCAAATTTCCCCGTAGCTTTTAGCTCGTCATTTACTGGTATTAAACCAAGTTTTGTAATATGAGAGTTGTTTAGAAGTTGCCATGAGAAAATGTAAAACGTACATGAAGGAGAAGCTTGTTAACATTTTTACTACACATGTAAATAAGCAGAACAATAGAGTGCTGATCGCTTGTTAAGACTGTGTTTCAACTGCTTTCATTTATAAATCCCTCTCCTAGTCACCTCGTGTGCTGATTGCTTTAACTGTCAGAAGTCAAGTGCAGAGGACCAGAATTTGCAGATTGACCCTGGTATAATGTGCAGCAATATCCTTATCCTTGAAGTTTCCCAACAGAGTGCAGTGTCAAGATCTACTTTAATTTCTGTTATAGTTATGTCATTTGATCTCAGTGTTTATACACATAGAGTGTCTACGCCAAAATCTAAGAGGCTGTCTAACAAATTACAAATCTACTTTGAAAATTGCTAGGTTTTAGAATGTTATGCCCACAAATAGTTATAGTTGGCCCACAATTTAGAATCTCTAGGGAGTATAAGCCTGTTCCTCTACCCTGCTTCCGCTTATATACCAGGCTCCTATCAGCAACAGACCTGAACTCACGTGCACCCGACCCACATGTGCTTCCTTATGTTAAACGAAAGTAGTGGGCGCTATTATATGTCTGATGGTAATTATCAAATTGTCATATCCATTAGATGTAGCGTCTTTCTAGGTATTGAGTATCTTCCCACATTTTCCCCAATAGCAGCAAGTGATTCCCATACAGAGCTCATTCCTCATTGCTTAAGTTAATCTTCTAATCTTAGCAGCTATCACTTATTAGGAGACCTAAAAACCCAAACTTCTCGGAACTATTCTTTGAGTAATTACATAACATCTTGCCAGCCAGTGTGAAGTTAGTCTGTTAGACAAACGCAATTGATATATAAGAGTATATGTTAGGGTATAACTGTCTTGTTCATTATTTGAAGAATTCAGCTGATTATTTGCTTACTCTTCTTCTTCACCATACATAGCATACAAACAATTACAAATTTGTAAACAGAGAATCATAACATTAGTATGTGCAATATGCAGCACCATGAACATAGCAACAAAACAATTGGAAGATAAATAATAACTAGTGGTTTGACAAACGTGCCGTGAAGCTGGAAGAATGAAAGAAAAAGGGTTAATTTGTCAACTAGCATACATCTGGGATAAGCCCTTGCAAGTCAAGTCAAGCAATATAAACGAAAGAGAATTTTCAGATTAGACTTCCACTTCTTCCATTCCAAATCTTTTCTGCAGAGTTCTTTCCTAGATTATACAAATAGCAACTGAGCTTTTTATAGGTTTTCTTCACAGATGAAGATGCTAAGAAAAAGAAGTTTGCAATACCTTCTACATCAATGGGAAGATCTCCTATAGGAGTCTTGTAAACTGTGGCTCTTGAAAGTGCACATTTTGGAGTATAATAGTGGTGAGATGGACCAAGTAGAAATACCCGAGAACTGTAAAACAAAGAGTTCAAAATATTTAAGGCAAAGAGCTCAAAGTATTCCATATCTCATATAGTGGTTATTCAAATACTCCCTAGATCAAATTTTCTTTGACCTACATCTTATTTTAGTCCTCACCGAAAAGAATAACCAGCAGCTACTATCCATATATCCATCAAAATTAATAAGCTCTTTCCTAAGGTAGCAAGTTGTCTATCATGAAAAAGTCAAAGTATAACCCCTCCCCCCATCTCAAATTGCTGTACACTCCGCTTTTAAAGGACCTAATTAAGCAATTGTCCAAAGTGAAAAGAGAACAATAACTTTGTCATACGCAAACAATATTTGGAAAAGCTCAATGGGAGACACACAAGACAAAAGTTCTTCTTTTCCTTTCAAGATATTAATAATATGTAAAACAATCACTCAAAGCTTTAAATTACTCTCAGGAGTGCAAAGACAATTTGGTATAGAGAGGGAGTACTATTCTACAACATTTTGAACTTGATGTATCTTCATATGTTTCACATGTTCCAACTACGAGATTTATCATTTTTTTAAAATCAAACATAATAGCACATTCAATGTTTCGTCACTTTAATAGCCCCTTGAGTCAATCTTGGTTGGTAAATCGAGGATAGAGGAAATTACTTGTAGCAAGTAACTATCCCACTTTTAAAAAGAAATTCCTAATAAAAAGCTGTTGTTAATGTGCATGTGGGTTTTCACATTCAAAAGAAAATCAGAATGGAAAGACCACATAGTAAACTCACATGTTGGTCGGGTCTATGTTTCCAAATGCATAAGCTGCTGCACGACCAGAATATGAATAGCCTGCATGACTAGTGAGTTTAACATAACCAGTTAGAACCACATTTAGGATACAATTCATAATATATTGATAGCAAACGGAGATAACTCACGGTGCAATTACACCTCGTACATCAGAAGATCTTGCTAAGCCAGCAGCTCTCAGCCAGCCATCAAGCTGTTCTTCCAGTTCTTGGGCTGGCAAGGAAAATAGCAAAGCATCAATGTATTATCAAAATGGGCATTTGTAACTTCCCTAAAAGCATCAGTATATGGCTTTTCTATCAGTCCTTCCATCTCATTTCAGGTGACACCATAGCATTCAGCATGGAGCTTGAGATATAAGTGACTTATGTGTTATATGAGTAGTAGTGGTTCAAATGTTGAGGTAACAATTGAAAATTTTAGTTTGAAGAAAAGGCATCAATACAAATTTTAGATACATAGCTTTGAACTCTTGAAGCTTAAGAAAATTGTATAAAAATAATATTATTAAGCTAGGAATGAAGCATCTTGTGACTTCCCAAAATTGAAAGAATGTCATATATATTGGACGAAGGTGGCAGTATGTTCCAACCCATTGGTTGATTTAAAGTAATGAGAGGAATGAACAATATGACAAGGACATTACAAAGGAATGATTTGTTCACCATGCTATTGGCCAATTCTAGTATTAACACCTCTATTTAGGATACAAAACATGTGAATGTAGCAGAACGGTTATAAAGGATTTATATAGCTGACTACAACTAATCTGCGATGATGTATAGTTGATTGATTGCTATAACAACATAAAAAATACTTAATAAAGCTCAGGATAACCACATTAGTAACAGATAATAAAGTTCATCTTTGGACATATTTATATCCAACTTTTGTTGCATTACACCATATACCTAAAGATAATCAATGCTTCTTCACTAATACACAAATTATTCAATGAATTTTTCATTATGACATAGTTCTCATTGACGAGATGCGGGGTGGTGTTAACGAAAGGCTGGAGGTTTTGAGGTAGACCTTGGAATCTAAAGGTTTCAAATTGAGCAGGACCAAGACGGAATACATGTGCAAGGTCAGTGACATAACCATGGGGGAGGTCGTAGAGGTGTGGCTTGATACACAAGTCATTCCCAAGAGAGGAAGTTTCAAATACCTTGGGTCAGTAATACAAGGAAATGGGGAGATTGATGAGCATGTCACACCGCATATCTGAGTTGGGTGGATGAGATAGAGGCTCGCTTCCAATGTCTTGTGTGATAAGAATAGGCCACTTAAGCTTAAAGATAAGTTCTATAAAGTGGTGATTAGATCGACTATGTTGTATGGCGCAAAGCGTTGGCCAGCCAAGCTCTGATATCCAGAAAATAAAAGCAATTGAAATGAGAATATTGAGATGGATGTGCGAGCATACCAAATTTGATAAGATTAGGAATGAAGTTATTCGGGAAAAGAGGGAGTGGCCCCGTGGAGGATAAGATGCAAGAGGGCAGGCTAAGATGGTTCATGCACGTGAAGAGGAGAAGCACTGATGCCCCAGTTCGGAGGTGTGAGAGGCTAGCTATGGGGTACGAGGAGTGGACAAGGTAGGCCAAAAAAGTATAGGGGAAAGGTAATTAGACAGGACATGACGCAACTGGAGCTTACCGAGGACATGTCCCTTGATAGGAGGGTGTGGGTTAACGATTAGGGTAGAAAGCTAGTAGATAGTCGAGCATTTTGCTCTTTCTTTCTCTGATCGGCAACATTAGTATTAGTATGGTATCCCTTTTACTCGTAGATTGTTATCTTTACCTACTGTTTGATTGATATCTTTCGCTTTGGTTTTCTTAATTTCCTTTTGTTGTTACTGCTTGTGGCCTATGATTCTTTTCATGTGCTTTCTAGCAGAGGGTCTATCGAAAATAAGCTCTCTGCCATCCTCGAAGAGTGTATCGAAAACAAGCTCTCTGTCCTCGGGATAAGGTGTGCTTACACGTACCCTTCCCACACCCCACTTGTGAGAATTTAGTGGGTTTGTTGTTGAAAAAATAAACTTTTTCAAAGAAATTAAAAAAAAAAAAAAGATAAAGAGATTCTTTGAATAAATTCTTCTCCACTACGCATAAAAAAAACGCTTCTTCGCTAATGCACAATTTATTCAAAGATCAATTTTGCTATAACTGTCGCTACATCTCTTTTGACTCGAATGTTAAAACTAGGAGCCAGTGCCAATTTAACAAGCAAAAACCTTCAATTTCATACTTTTCAGCCAATTAAACAACAGTAACAATCAAAGTAACAACAAAAATAGACAGTAATTTGGAAAAAGTTTTTGCTGTTTCCACACCAGCTTACACGAAAATATACGAGGATTAATCTGCTACATGAAATAGAATTCAATTGGGAAAAAAAAAGGGAAACCGGAAGAAAAGTCGATTGGCGGAACTTACGATGATCAGTGTACCACGAACCAGCATGAGATGCTTTCCTGATTTTCTCCATATTTCAACTGATTGAAAATAGCGAACTAAAAACGCCCTAATTATTGGGAAACCGAAGAGCAAAAGTAATGACTACGGATTGGCGGAGGTGGAAAGTGCTGCAGTTTTCAATTGATTATTTATACTTAGCTTTTCACTTTATTAACTAGTGTAGTACTTATTTTATTTTCTAAGAGAAAAACAAAATAAATAAGTTGGGAGATTCGGTGGGCGAAGTGAAGTAGCATTGTTCGACACTGTTTCAACTTCCAATGTTTGTAGGAGAGAGTTAATATCGCCTACATTTCAGGTCCACCCCGTTTGATGGACCCTACTTTGTTTTACTTTTTCATTTTTTGGATTTTATATTTTTCCTTTTATTTTTCTATAAGTTCCTCGCATCTATTCGTACATGAAATTCAAAGTGTTGTTAGAAAAATAGTTGATAATATGGACCAAGGATAATAAAGGAATAGAAATAATTTATTGAATAAATACTGTATCGTGGTAAATCATTGTTTTGAAAACGATTTCAGTACGACCGGATGCAAATCGCTAAGATCGATTGCTTCCCAAGGTTCCACAATAATTCAAAACATGTGCCCTCATGGCTGAAAGTTTAGAAATTTGCAAAAAGGAATTGTCCAAAAAAATAGGAAAAAGAATAATCTTTTGGGAGAATAAGAGAACAATATTTTTTGGTTGGTTATTTAATTCACAAATGATGATGTTTATAAAGGCAAATCATCTACGGTTTATTCCATCAGAAAAATGTAAGAATCAAATGGGAGTTAATGTTATGTAACATTATTTTTGCCCCAATGACAAAATTGTCCTAAAGACACTAACTTCAAACTTTGTGAAAAACTAATATCTTTTACACAAACGAAGTCATGAAAATTAAGAAATCGTCATATGAATGAATGTAAACCATTTATGAAGTAGTAAATTCATTCTCCCGCTGTGCATATACATATAATTTTGATATGTTACAATAATTAACGGTGGAGATGTCATGCCCCAAACTCGGGGAGCGCGGCCGGCGCTCGACTGAGTGGACCCGGTCGAGCAAGCCTATTAGACACTTTTTACCCAACTCGCTTACGATCAAGAGAAGGTGTATTTCCATTAGTTAAACAGTAGAAGATATATATATATATATGCATTTACGATTTAGTAGATCAAGAGTCCAAAACACAATATAAACGGTCTGACCTTTTTAGCACCCATATACAATCCACATAATGTCTACGGAACCTCTAATAGATACAAAAGAGTACTACAAAAATGCCGGCAATAAGGTCCCGGCTATATCTTAAGTACAATATATAAGGAACAAAGATAAACGACCTCGAATGAAACGGTTCTCACCAAAACTACTGGAAAGAGGATGCAACACTAGCTGTGATCAATATCGTTTGCTATGGAACTACTATATCTATATAATGATGTAGCGCCTCCGGTAAAATGGACGTTAATACTGTCGAATATTACTAGTATGTAAAGTTTAAACACTATCTTAATAGAATAAACATTAATACAAGGGAAAAACAATCATGAGTTCAATAAGAGCTTCAAACAAAGCAAAAACGTCAAGTAAGGATCACATAAATTCTCAAGCCAATTTGTATCTTATTAGGTTGGGTGATCCGTTAGTACCATATGCCATAATTCATAATACCATCGTGTTCTTACACGGAGTCTGATCTAGACCCCAACGGCTAGGTTATCTCTTTTGAGACATCAACCATATCCATAATTTCAATCAATTATTTCCAGCACGGTTACCACCATATGTGCAACATGAAATCCGATCACGGTCCGATTGGCTAGGACATCTCATTTAAGACATCGGCCTTTCAATAAATCATCTCACATCATCTTTCTTTCCCATCTTTCAATACATTAGAACGAGTGGCCTTATTTACTAAGCCATTCTTGGCTTTTGTCCGTATTTCACAATTCAAGTTTTCATTTTGACACATTCAAATAATATTATCATCATCAACAATAAGGCCTATCATGTAAGGCATTTGTACGCATAATGAAAGAACTTGGAAAATCCTAACACATAGAGGCTTTTCATACAGATTGCCATAACAACCTTTATTCGATTTTTGATATGAAATCATAACCTTTCTTAACACATATTCCATATTTTTTTAAAACACATCCTCAAAAGGGCAAGAAGACGTAATAAGCATTTAGAACAAATATTGAACATATATATCACTCAACCCAACACAATATAGTCAATTCTATAATTAATTTAGGTACTTACACTAACTACACGAACACTATGGTTTCGATTTTAAAAGAAGGGGGTTTAGTCATACATACTTCGGTTGAGCTTCTTAAAACTCTAAGATGTTCCGGAATGTTGGCAACTTCAATACATTTTAGCAAGATAGTAAAATTGAACCCAAAATTAGGAACCCCTTTAACCTCTAAGCAGCTCCATAAGACCTCCCTAGGAACCCTGTCATACGCTTTCTCTAGATCAATAAACACCATGTGAAGATCCTTCTTCTTATCCCTGTACTGTTCTGCCATCCTCCTAATAAGATGGATAGCTTCTATGGTAGATCGCCCCGGCATAAATCCGAATTGGTTGTCCGAGATAGACACCATCCTTCGCACTCTCATCTCTACCACTCTCTCCTAGATTTTCATGGTATGACTTAGTAATTTGATACCTCTATAGTTGTTACAGCTCTGGATATCGCCTTTGTTTTTATACAACGGAACAATTGTACTCCACCCCCACTCTTTAGGCATCCTATTAGTCTTGAATATCACATTATACAACCCAGTAAGCCATTCCAATCCTGCTCTACCCACACACCTCCAAAGTTCAACTGGAATTTTGTCTGGCCCGGTAGCTCTACCCCCCCCCTCATCTTACGCATTGCCTCGGTGACCTCATCGACTTCAATGTCCCTACAATAACTTAATTCATGGGGAATGTCGGTGTTCCGCAATCCACCTAGTACAATTCCCTGATCCCCTTCTTCATTTAGGAGTTTATGAAAGTAGGTCTGCCATCTCCTCTTAATCTGGTCATCCCCCATCAGAACTTTGTCGTCCTCATCTTTTATGCACCTCACCTGGTCCAGATCCCGAGCCGCCCTCTCTCTTAGCTTAGCGAGGCGGAATAACTTCTTCTCCCCGCCTTTGCTACCTAGTTCCTCATACAAACGAGCAAAAGCCGCCGTCTTAGCCTCCGTTACTGCCATTTTCGCCTCCTTTCTAGCTACCTTATATCTCTCCATGTTCGCCCTCTTCTCCTCCTCGCCAGTGCTCCCTACTAATAGCATGTAAGCTGCCTTCTTCGCTTCCACTTTACCTTGGACAGTAGTATTCCACCACCAGTCTCCTTTATGGCCACCAGCGTGGCCAGAAGATAACCCCAACACATCTCTCGCCGCCTTCCTTATACAATCAGCTGTCGTCGACCACATAGTGTTTGCTTCCCCACTACTTCCCCATGCTCCCATTTCTGATAATTTTCTTTCCAACTCCTGAGCTTTATCCTCAGTCAAGGCGCCCCACTTAATCCTCTGGCGGCCTCGTATTGATCTTTTCTTCCTCCTTATCATAATGCCAAAGTCCATTACCAAAAGCCTATGCTGTGTTGCAAGGGTTTCACCCGGGATAACTTTGCAATCCATACACCACCTTCTATCACATCTTCTGAGGAGTAGATAGTCAATCTGAGTCTTCGCCACCGAACTTTGGTAAGTAACCAAATGCTCCTCCCGCTTCGGAAAATTTGAGTTCGCAATCGCTAAGTCGAATGCCTTGGCAAAGTCCAAAAACGAAGTGCCCCCTCCATTTCGCTCCCCAAAACCAAAGCCGCCATGAACCTCCGAATAACCACCTGTAGACGACCCAATATGACCATTAAAATCTCCTCCTATGAATAACCTCTCGGAGGGCGAGATACTACGAATAATGTCGTCCAACCCCTCCCAAAAGCGCCTTTTAATATCCTCATTCAAGCCTACTTGCGGCGCATATGCACTAACAACATTTAAAGTACACTCGCCCACCACCAATTTAATAGTCATTAGTTGTCACGACCCGGATTTCCCACCATCGAGGTCATGATGGCGCCTACTAAATGGAAGCTAGGCAAGCCAAATATTAATTACATCTACATTAATCACCAATTTCTTATTTAAAACATATACATTACAGCGGAATAATCAAAATTAGCGGAAGACTTAGTCAAATATGATACACTACCCAAGACTGGTGTCACAATACTCACGAACTTCTAAGAATAATACACATAATTGTCCGAAAGAAAATACAAGCTGTTTATCTCGATTACATGAGATAACAGAATGAAAAGCATAGATAGAAGAGACAACGGGTCCTGCGGACGCCTGCAAGGCTACCTCGTAGTCTCCGTAGTTGAAAAATCCACAAGTCTCTACTGCCGCTGCTGCTGTCCGTAACCTGTATCTGCGCAAAAAGAGCGCAGAGTGTAGTATCAGCACAACCGACCCCATGTGCTGGTAAGTGCCTGGCCTATCCCAGCGAACTAGTGACAAGGCTAAGGCCAGTCACCCACCTAAACCTGTACAGTTGCAATATAGACATATATATACAATACATTTATAAGGAAATACTCTGCTCTGAAATAACAGTCAATAACTCACGATATCCAGAATAATCTAATCAACATAATAAATCTTACTTTCATGTCTCAATTTCTCTCTCATTTCATATCTCGTGGTAGGCGTACCACCCGCTCCCAACTATCACAGTAATTATATCTTGTGGTAGGCGTACCACCCGCTCCCAATATATCATAGTAATTATATCTTGTGGTAGGCGTACCACCCGCTCCCAAATGTCATAGTAATTATATCTTGTGGTAGGCGTACCACCCGCTCCCAAATATATCAATACTTATATCGTGTGGTAGGCGTACCACCCGCTCCCAAATATATCAATAGGCTACCGGCAACTATGGCCAATGCCAAGATTTAAAATCACTTTGTGGTCGGCGTACCACACGATCCCAATTCATAAAATATATATATTACCGGCATTTAACCAATAATCTCTATATCAACAATATTTATAATTACCGGTTTTAAACCAATAATTTATAATAATTTCAACAATTTACCTTCATTACCGGTATAACACCAATAACTCTTATTCAACAATTTATTCATAACTAAATTCATATTCCTACAAACTAGGATAGAACAAACACTTACCTCGAAAGTTTACGAACGATTCAATCCGTAGCAATGCCTTTTCCTTTCGAATTTGGCTCCAATCCAATCGTATCTATACACAATTGATTTAATATCATCAATTCTACTTAACAAACTGGTTCATATTGCTAAATATGATTTTTACAACATTCTGCCCGGAATAGTAAAAATCGACCCCGGGCCCACATAACCGAAACTCAAGTTTCGAACCAAAATAAGTTCACCCAATCCTCCATGAGTTCAAATATACAATTTGTTCTTAAGTTCGACTCCAAAACGAGGTCTAGATCGCAAATTCTTTGAAAGCCCTAACTATACCCATTTCTCTAATTTTTCAACCAATTTACACATGTTTAGGCCTAAGAATTTGATTGATGTTGATGAAAAATGAAGAAGACGAGTTAAACAATACTTACCCAATGAACTTTGATGAAGAAATGCCCCAAAGATCGCCTAAGAGTTGTGGAGAAGAAAGGATTTTGTGAAAATGGGATAAAATCCCGTAAGTGTTCTGTTTTGGGTATTAATTCACTGGGCGAAAATTTACTCTATGCGATCGCAGGGCCTGTGATGCGATCACATAGAAGAAAAATGGGGACATCAAAATTACTCTATGCGATCGCGGAGGTCCTATGCGATCGCATAGAAGGAAAATGGATGAACTGAAATTACTCTATGCGATCGCAGGGAATGGTATGCGATCGCATAGAAGGAAATTCTGGGCCTCAGTCTTACTCTATGCGATCGCGGAGGATAGTATGCGATCGCATAGGAGGAAAAGTGGAAGTTATGCGATCGCATGGGCTCTATTGCGATCGCATAGAAGGATTTTTGGGACCTCTGATCTTTGCTCTATGCGATCGCAGCTACACCTATGCGATCGCATAGAAGAAAATCTCTGTGCAAAAATTGCAGAGTTTCTGCTGCAATTTTCAAGTTCAAAACCATCCCGTTACCTATCCGAAACTCACCCGAGCTCTCGGGGATTCAAACCAAGTATGTACACTGACTCAAAAACATCATACGAACTTGCTCGCGTGATCAAATCACCAAAATAACATCAAAATCAAGGAATTGAGCCTTAAATCTCAAGAATTCTTTCAAAATTTCATAACTTCCAAAATTTCCAATTTAAAGCCAAAACACGTCAAACGACGTCCGTTTTCAACCAAACTTTACAGAAAGCGCTTAACCAATATATATGACCTGTACCGGGCGTCGGAACCAAAATACGAGCCCGATACCAGTACTTTTTAATCAAAATTCAGTTTCATTTTCCTTAAACATTTTCAGAAAACAATTTAACAGAAAAATTCTTTTACCGGGGTTCTAGACCTCGGATTTCAATTCCGGGCATATGCCCAAGTTCCATATTTTTCTACGGATTTTTCTGAGATAGTCAAATCACGGATCCGGGTCCGTTTACCAAAAATGTTGACCAAAGTCAACCATATCAATATTAATATCAAAATTCTTCAACTTTTTCACATATTTCACATATTTCAACATAAATATCTTCCAGCTTTGTGCCCGGACTGTGCACGCAAATCGAGGCAACTATAAATGAGTTTTTCAAGACCTCAAAAGCTCGGAATGATTAATAAAACAAGTGATGACCCTTTGGGTCGTCACAATCTCCACCTCTAAAACAACCGTTCGTCCTCGAACGGACAAAAGAAAGAAGTACTTGAGTCAGGAAACAAATGTGGGTAGCGGCTCCGCATATCAGACTCGGACTCCCAGGTCGATGCCTCAGGAGGCTGACCTCTCCACTGAACACGCACAGAAGGATAACTCTTCGACCTCAACTGTCGAACCTGCCGGTCTAGAATGGCTACCGGCTCCTCTTCGTAAGATAGATCATTGTCCAATTGGACAGTACTGAAGTCTAACACATGTGTGGGATCGCCGTGGTATCTCCGAAGCATAGATACATGAAAAACTGGATGCACGGCTGATAATCTAGGCGGCAAAGCCAATCTGTAAGCCACCCCTCCCACTCTGTCTAGAATCTCAAATGGTCCAATATACCTAGGGCTGAGCTTGCCCTTCTTCCTGAACCTCATCACGCCCTTCATAGGCGACACTCGGTGCAATACCCGCTCACCAACCATGAACTCTACATCTCGAACCTTACGATCCGCATAAGTCTTCTCTGGACTGGGCTGAACGCAATCTCTCCTGGATAGTCTTGACCTTGTCTAAGGCGTCCTGTACTAAGTCTGTACCCAACAACCGTGCCTCTCCCGACTCAAACCATCCGACTGGAGACCGACATCGCCTACCATACAATGCCTCATACGGGGCCATCTGAATGCTAGACTGGTAGCTGTTGTTGTAGGCGAACTCTGCTAATGGCAGAAACTGGTCCCACGAGCCTCCAAAATCAATGACACAGGCTCGAAGCATGTCCTCTAGAATCTGAATAGTCCTCTCGGACTGACCATCCGTCTGAGGGTGAAACGTTGTACTCAACTGAACCTGGGTGCCTAACTCTTGCTGGACCGCTCTCCAGAACCGCGAGGTAAACTGCGTACCCCGATCAGAGATAATAGATACTGGCACTCCATGGAGACGAACAATCTCCCTAATGTAAACCTCCGCTAACCTCTCCGACGAGTAGGAGACGGATACTGGGATAAAGTGTGCTGATTTGGTCAGCCTATCAACAATGACTCAAATAGCATCAAATTTCCTCCGAGTCAAAGGAAGTCCAGTAACGAAGTCCATAGTGATCCGCTCCCATTTCCACTCGGGAATTTCAATCCTCTGGAATACACCACCAGGTCTCTGGTGCTCATATTTCACCCGTTGACAATTTAGACACCGAGCGACATACGCAACGATATCTTTCTTCATTCTGCGCCACCAATAGTGCTGCCGTAAGTCCTGGTACATCTTCGCGGCGCCCGGGTGAATAGAATACCGCGAACTGTGGGCCTCCGCTAAGATCAACTCTCGAATCCCTTCGACATTGGGCACACAAACTCGACCCTGCAATTTCAATACCCCATCATCATCTAGATTTACCTGTGTGGCACCTCCCCGCTGTACTGTATCTCTCAACTCACGCAAATGAGGATCATCAAATTGCCTCTCACGGATTCGCTCAAATAAGGAAGAACGAGCGACCGTGCAGGCTAACACCCTGCTAGGCTCAGAAATGTCTAATCTCACGAACCGGTTGGCCAATGCCTGGACATCTATAGCTAATGGTCTCTGACTGACCGGAATATATGCAAGACTACCCATGCTGGCAGACTTTCTACTCAATGCATCGGCCACCACATTGGCCTTACCTGGGTGATATAAAATAGTAACATCATAGTCTTTTAGAAACTCTAGCCACCTTCTCTGCCTCATATTCAACTCTTTCTGCTTAAACAAATACCTGAAGACTCTTATGATCGGTGTATACTTCACATGCTACACCATACAAATAATGCCTCCAGATCTTCAATGCATGAATAATCGCCGCCAATTCTAGATCATGCATTGGATAAATCTTCTCATGAATCTTCAACTGCCTCGAAGCATAGGCAATAACCTTGCCATCCTGCATTAACACTGCACCAAGCCCAATACGGGAAGCATCACAATAAACGGTATAAGGTCCCGTACCTGTGGGTAAAACCAATACCGGTGCTGTGGTCAAGGTTGTCTTGAGCTTTTGAAAGCTCGCCTCACATTCATCGGACCATTCAAATTGAACACCCTTCTGGGTCAATCTGGTCGGTGGGGTTGCAATAGAAGAAAATCCTTCTACGAATCGGCGATAATAACCCGCTAACCCCAAGAAACTCCGAATATCCGTGGCTGATGTCGGTCTAGGCCAGCTCTTGACTGCCTCAATTTTCTTCGGATCAACCTGAATACCTGCTGCCGTCACAATATGACCCAGGAATACAACTGAACTTAGCCAAAATTCACACTTTGAAAATTTTGCATATAGGTGGCTATCTCTCAGAGTCTGTAAGGCCACTCTGAGATGTTGCGCATGCTCCTCCTGACTGCGGGAATATATTAATATGTCATCAATGAAGACTATTACAAATAAGTCTAAATAAGGCCGGAACACCCGATTCATTAATTCCATAAAAGCTGCTGGAGCATTTGTCAACCCAAAAGACATGACCAGAAATTCAGAATGTCCATACCGAGTGCGGAACGCTGTCTTAGGGACATCGGATGCCCTAATCTTCAGTTGATGATAGCCCGATCTCAAATCTATCTTTGAAAATACCTTGGCACCCTGAAGCTGGTCAAATAAATCATCAATTCGCGGAAGTGGATATTTATTTTTGATAGTCACCTTGTTTAACCGTCGATAGTCAATGCACATTCTCATCGAACCATCTTTCTTCTTTACAAATAATACAGGTGCACCCCACGGCGAAACACTGGGTCTAATGAAACCCTTTTCAAGTAAATCCTGCAACTGTTCCTTCAATTCTTTTAATTCTGGCGGAGCCATACGGTATGGGGGAATGGAAATGGGCTGAGTGCGTGGAGCCAAGTCAATGCAAAAATCAATGTCCCTATCGGGCGGCATACCTGGCAAGTCTGAAGGAAATACTTCAGGAAATTCGCGAACCACAGGCACAGAGTCAATAGAAGGAACCTGAGCACTAGAATCACGGACATAGGCCAAATAAGCCAAGCATCCCTTTCCAACCATACGCTGAGCTTTAACATAAGAAATAACATTACGGCTAGTATGACCTGAAATTCCTTTCCACTCTATACGAGGCGAATTCGGCAGGGCTAAAGTCACAGTCTTGGAATGGCAATCTAAAATAGCATGATACGGAGATAGCCAGTCCATGCCTAGTATAATATCAAAGTCCACCATATTTAGGAGTAATAAATCGGCACGGGTCTCGAGACCCTCAATTACTATGATACATGACCGATGAACTCGATCAACCACAATAGAATCGCCTACTGGTGTAGACACATGAACAGGAACACTCAGTGGATCACTGGGCTGAACCAAGTATGGTGCAAAATAGGAAGACACATACGAATATGTAGACCCGGGGTCAAATAATGCTGATGCCTTTCTATCACAAACCAAAATAATACATGTAATGACGGTATCTGAAGACTCAGCCTCTGGTCTGGCAGGAAGCGTATAACATCGGGGTTGTGCGCCACCACCCTGAGTAGTATCTCTAGGACGATCAGTTGCTGGCTGGTCTCTACCTCTATCGGTCTGAGCTCCACCTCTGTGACCTCTGCCTCCGCCTCTATGTCCTCTACCTCCGCCTCTAGCTGGCTGGGCAGGCTATGAGGGAACTGGGGCCTGAATCATGGCACGAGAACCCTGCTGGTGAGATCTGTCCGAAGCTCGAGGGCAATACCTTGCAATGTGCCTAAGATCACCGCACGTAAAACAAGCCCTCGGCTACTGAAAATGGCGAAGTGGTGGTGCACTGATAGGCTGCTGATCAGAGTAGCGTGGCTGAGAATTACGATCACCTGAAGCATCATGAGAAACCTGAAGAGCTGACTGATAAGGCCTAGGAGGATGGCCTCTATCATAAAAATCTCTATCTCCAGACGAGGTACCACTGAATCTACCCGAATTACAAGATCTCTTATCTGATCCATGTCTTGCTCCATGTGACAGAGCTATCTCGATCAGGCGGGCTGCATTAGCCGCCTCCTGAAAAGTGATTTCACTTCGTGCCCCCAAGGCCATCTGTAGTCGAATTGGATGATTCAAGCCATCAATAAACCTTCTCACCCTTTCCCTATCTGTGGGAAGTATGATAATAGCATGACGAGCCGGGTCCACGAACCTAGTCTCGTACTGTGTGACAGACATAGAACCCTGATGAAGACGCTCAAATTGCCTGCGCATAACCTCCCGCTGAGTTGCTGGAAGGAACTTCTCCAAGAATAATTCTGCAAATTGCTCCCAAGTCAAAGATGACGATCCCGCTGGCCTGGTTAGACAATAATCTCTCCACCAAGTCTTGGCGGAACCGGATAACCGAAAAGTAGCAAAATCCACACCATTAGTCTCCACGATACCCATAGTACGGAGAACTTCGTGGCAGTCGTATAGGAAATCCTGTGGATCCTGTCTGAAGGAGTGCCACCGAATGTGGTAGTGAACGGTTTGGTAAACTCTGTCCAATCTCCACAACGCATCGGCGGACATGGCTGCACCATCGTTAGACGGAGTCGCGATAATAGGCCGAACCGCCTTAGCGGGTCGAATCACGGGATCCCGAGCACGGGGAATGCGCGCTCGGAGTGCGCGTAGCGGAGTCCGATTACCTCCTCCGGCCTGAGAAGGGGCTGGTGCTACCGGTAATAAACCCTGCTCCGGTGATATGATCCATAAAACCTGCTATACGGACCAAAGCATCCTGTAGATCCGGTGAAAACACAGCTCCTCCTGGGACCTGAGCTGGGCCTACTGGAGCTGCCGGGGTTGGAACTTCCTCCTCGATATGAACATGAGGTTCTGCCACTCGTGCTGCTGCTCGGGGCTGAGCTCTGCCCCTACCTTGTCCTCTAGGACGACCTCGACCTCGGCCTCTACCCCTAGCGGGAGCTGCCGCTGCTGGGACCTCGGGCTGTTGGTCAGTAGATGAGGATGCACGTGTCCTTACCATCTGCGGAAGAACAGAGTAGAAGTTCAATTAACATTTGAGAGATCAAGTCGCACGACTGGAAAGAATAAAGGGAATATTTTCCTAACTCTGTAGCCTCTAGAGTATAAATACAGACGTCTCCGTACCGATCCTTCAGACTCTACTAAGGTTGTTCGTGAGTTGTGAGACCTATGCAAACTAGTGCTCTGATACCAACTTGTCACGACCCGGATTTCCCACCATCGAGGTCATGATGGCGCCTACTAAATGGAAGCTAGGCAAGCCAAATATTAATTACATCTCCATTAATCACCAATTTCTTATTTAAAACATATACATTACAGCGGAATAATCAAAATTAGCAGAAGACTTAGTCAAATATGATACACTACCCAAGACTGGTGTCACAATACTCACGAACTTCTAAGAATAATACACATAATTGTCTGAAAGAAAATACAAGCTGTTTATCTCGATTACTTGAGATAACAGAATGAAAAGCATAGATAGAAGAGACAACGGGTCCTGCGGACGCCTGCAAGGCTACCTCGTAGTCTCCGTAGTTGAAAAATCCACAAGTCTCTACTGCCGCTGCTGCTGTCCGTAACTTGTATCTGCGCAAAAAGAGCGCAGAGTGTAGTATCAACACAACCGACCCCATGTGCTGGTAAGTGTCTGGCCTATCCCAGCGAACTAGTGACCAGGCTAAGGCCAGTCACCCACTTAAACCTGTACAGTTGCAATATAGACATATATATATACAATACATTTATAAGGAAATACTCTGCTCTGAAATAACAGTCAATAACTCACGATATCCAGAATAATCTAATCAACATAATAAATCTTACTTCCATGTCTCAATTCCTCTCTCATTTCATATCTCGTGGTAGGCGTACCACCCGCTCCCAACTATCACTGTAATTATATCTTGTGGTAGGCGTACCACCCGCTCCCAAATATCATAGTAATTATATCTTGTGGTAGGCGTACCACCCGCTCCCAAATATCATAGTAATTATATCTTGTGGTAGGCGTACCACCCGCTCCCAAATATATCAATACTTATATCGTGTGGTAGGCGTACCACCCACTCCCAAATATATCAATAGGCTACCGGCAACTATGGCCAATGCCAAGATTTAAAATCACTTTGTGGTCGGCGTACCACACGATCCCAATTCATAAAATATATATATTACCGGCATTTAGCCAATAATCTCTATATCAACAATATTTATAATTACCGGTTTTAAACCAATAATTTATAATAATTTCAATAATTTACCTTCATTACCGGTATAACACCAATAACTCTTATTCAACAATTTATTCATAACTAAATTCATATTCCTACAAACTAGGATAGAACAAACACTTACCTCGAAAGTTTACGAACGATTCAATCCGTAGCAATGCCTTTTCCTTTCGAATTTGGCTCCAATCCAATCGTATCTATACACAATTGATTTAATATCATCAATTCTACTTAACAAACTGGTTCATATTGCTAAATATGATTTTTACAACATTCTGCCCGGAATAGTAAAAATCGACCCCGGGCCCACATAACCGAAACTCAAGTTTCGAACCAAAATAAGTTCACCCAATCCTCCATGAGTTCAAATATACAATTTGTTCTTAAGTTCGACTCCAAAACGAGGTCTAGATCGCAAATTCTTTGAAAGCCCTAACTATACCCATTTCTCTAATTTTTCAACCAATTTACACATGTTTAGGCCTAAGAATTTGATTGATGTTGATGAAAAATGAAGAAGACGAGTTAAACAATACTTACCCAATGAACTTTGATGAAGAAATGCCCCAAAGATCGCCTAAGAGTTGTGGAGAAGAAAGGATTTTGTGAAAATGGGATAAAATCCCGTAAGTGTTCTGTTTTGGGTATTAATTCACTGGGCGGAAATTTACCCTACGCGATCGCGTGAATTGGGCTGCGATCGCGTAGAGGAAAGACTGGGACAGCAAAATTACTCTATGCGATCGCGGAGGTCCTATGCGATCGCATAGAAGGAAAATGGATGAACTGAAATTACTCTATGCGATCGCAGGGAATGGTATGCGATCGCATAGAAGGAAATTCTGGGCCTCAGTCTTACTCTATGCGATCGCGGAGGATAGTATGCGATCGCATAGGAGGAAAAGTGGAAGTTATGCGATCGCATGGGCTCTATTGCGATCGCATAGAAGGATTTTTTTGGGACCTCTGATCTTTGCTCTATGCGATCGCAGCTACACCTATGCGATCGCATAGAAGAAAATCTCTGTGCAAAAATTGCAGAGTTTCTGCTGCAATTTTCAAGTTCAAAACCATCCCGTTACCTATCCGAAACTCACCCGAGCCCTCGGGGATTCAAACCAAGTATGTACACCGACTCAAAAACATCATACGAACTTGCTCGCGCGATCAAATCACCAAAATAACATCAAAATCAAGGAATTGAGCCTTAAATCTCAAGAATTCTTTCAAAATTTCATAACTTCCAAAATTTCCAATTTAAAGCCAAAACACGTCAAACGACGTCCGTTTTCAACCAAACTTTACAGGAAGCGCTTAACCAATATATATGACCTGTACCGGGCGTCGAAACCAAAATACGAGCCCGATACCAGTACTTTTTAATAAAAATTCAGTTTCATTTTCCTTAAACATTTTCAGAAAACAATTTAACAGAAAAATTCTTTTACCGGGGTTCTAGACCTCGGATTTCAATTCCGGATATATGCCCAAGTTCCATATTTTTCTACGGATTTTCTGAGACAGTCAAATCACGGATCCGGGTCCGTTTACCAAAAATGTTGACCAAAGTCAACCATATCAATATACTACGAACAATGTCGTCCAACCCCTCCCAAAAGCGCCTTTTAATATCCTCATCCAAGCCTACTTGCGGCGCGTATGCACTAACAACATTTAAGGTACACTCGCCCACCACCAATTTAATAGTCATTAGTCTATCGTTCACTCGCCTGACCTCTACCACTGACTCTCTAAGATGGCTATCTACCAAGATCCCCACTCCATTTTTACCCCTCATGACTCCAGAGTACCACAACTTATACCCATCCGCGTTTATCGCCCTCGTTCCGACCCACCTAGTCTCTTGGACACACGCTATATTAATCTTCCTCTTTTAAAGGATCTTCGCCAACACAATAGACTTACTCGTTAGCGAACATATGTTCCATGTCCCGATTCTCAACCTATATGCTCCTTTGCCCCCCTATACCTCCCCTACCTCCAGTCCCACTCCCTGAAACCATCCCCACACTCTGCCCCAAACGCGGACATGCCCTTAATCTACCATTCCAGACTGCAGCCAGTACTCCTACGACAAATCCAAAGTATACTCTCTAGTGCTCAACGGACAACGAGTAAAACTACAAGAAAAAACGTAACTACAAGTACCCTAGCTGAATGATAGAACAATTGGGAGCTAAAGTAACAACAATTTAGCTAACACCAAAGGGGAAACAGTAGAACGGGAGGTACCAAGTCCCGAGTACAAAACCTGTGCCGAATTGTTGCACTCGATGTAGTTGGACGCTTAACCGCCGCTACCCACCGCTCGTTGCTGACGTTCGTCCCGGTTGCTCTTCTTTGCTAGTGCTCGTCGGCCCACTTGTCTCCGACAACTTCGAAAATTTCCCTGAAAAACACAGCAAATATCCCGATCCAAAAACAAAAACAAAAGGGTTGTCACCGTTACCACTGGTGAAGCCCTGACAGTAGTAATGGAAATGAAGCTAGGCAGGGAAGCACCACGGCCCCAAGAATATAATTGGATGGTGGTGATTGATTCGGAAGAATCAGTGATTTCAGATTTCCAAAGAAGAGGAACTTTGGACGGAGTAGAAAGATAAGAAAAGGAAAGGTGACGGCGCCGGACCAAATCTTGAGTGTAGATCCGAAAATGTTAAAAAACTATATTTGTTTGCATCAAGTTTGCATGCGCGCCCGCTGATATATGGATAGTGTAGTTAAATTTTTTGCATCAAGAAGCCAGAGCTCGATAGCCTTCAAATGGAATGAAAATTACTTGTAAAAATGAACAAGCTGATATATGGATAGTGTAGTTGAAATTTTTGGACTATTAATAGATCTTTATTAGATCCTTTATATAGAGTTGTTGAATCGGTTAAGTTTCTGGTCCAAATTGACTTCACCAAAGACTAGGTTTACCAATTATACTAGAGCATTAAGGCTAATCGAAAATAGAAAATGACAACAAGAATATAATATAACAGAGCAAAATCAGAAAGAGAATGCTAGAATGAGCGAGGCGACAACATAAACTCTATAAATAGAACCAAATCAGAAAGATAATGCTAGAATGAGCGAGGCGACAACCTAAATTCTACACAATAGAGCAAAATAAGAAGCATAAAATGCAATAATTAAAGGTACAATACAGAGAACATAAATTACTAGAGAACGAAGTAGAAAACCGAAGAGAAGAGAAGACAATATTGCAAAAAGACAAAAGGAGAAAGAATATTAGCCTCAGGAGAAAGAATAAAAATCATTACAATAAATTTAAAAAAAAAAAAAGGCTCAAGAAATAGGTCAGACTAAAAGATAATAATTATTCAAAAAGGATCCATACATAGACATAATATAAGCACAGAAAATCTGACCTTGCACTAAGAAAAGCCGCTGCAGAAAAGATTAATTGTTTTGCAGAAAAGATTAATTGTTTTGGAGAAACAGAAGGAATTAACCGAAGGAATTATACAAACATAACACTTAGAAAAACTATCAATATTAACCGAAGGAATTAATTTCATTTCTTCTATATTTTTATAGAAGCAATATTAATATGACCTAGCCTACCATGCCACAAATCAATACTCAGCAATATAAGCATGTTTATATGTACTTGCATTACTTGTAATCTCTTGAACAATGTTCAGTACAAATAAACCTTCGTTGAGGTAACCCTTTCCAACAAAGTATCCTCCACGAGAAATACCAAGTTTATCATATTCAAAAATAAGTTTTTAAGTCCTTCTTTGTTGAGAAGTGCACCAGAAATTAAGTTTCTACGAATGGAGGGAACGTACAGAATATTGTTCATGGCTGAAGTTTTTCCAGAAGTTAACTTAAGAAGTATTTTTCCTTTACTCATAACTCCAGCCGTAGTGGAGTTATCCATGTAGAACCACTCGCATTCGGTAGCTCCTCAAAGTCATGGAACAATTCATTGTTGGTGAATAGGTGCCTTGAAGCGCTTGTTTCCAATACCCAACCAGTCTTGTTAGCCACCATATTTAACTCAACGATCACAGTAGCAATCACACCACCACTTTCAGTAAAGTTAGCTTGGATTGGAGTTTTTCCTCCATGCTTGGTAGCTTGGATTGGAGCTTTCCCTCCATACTTCGAGCTTTGTCCTTGTCTTTGGTTGCATGAGAAAGCCTTGTGACCAAGTTTTTCACAAATATAGCATGTTCCTTTAGACTTTTGGATTTGGCACTCCGATTCATTGAAGTAGTTCTGTTTTTTCAGATATCCTTTCTTTTGTTTGCCTTTAAACCCGTCTTTCATAAAATACTAGTAGATTCCACAAGGTTAGCTTTAGAAGAATTAAGAGAGAGATTTCATATTATCTTTAAGACATTCTGCCTCTTCATCTTTGAGATGGTTTGCTTCCTCAGTCCTCATGTGACTGATAAGTTCTTGAAGAGTTAAGTTCTTCTTCTTGTGCTTGAGTTGGTTCCTGCAATCAGTCCAGGAAGGAGGGAACTTTTCAAATAGAACATTATCTTGAAGAATATAACACATCTCCATGCTTCCGTTTAGAACATTAGCACTCAAGTTTTCATACCCGTGAACTTGCTGCATAATTGGCTATCATCAACCAGTTGAAACTTTATCCACCTTTCAACAATATTTTTTTTTCCCGCATCATATGCACCATATTTTTTCTCCAAACTCTCCTATATGACTTTAGTAGATTTATAATTTATAAATAAATCAAACAGAAGGTTAGTTATATGGTTAAGCATATGCCCTCGGACAACTTTATTATTATTTTTAATGGCATCATCAACAACAATAACGACAGTAGTATTAGAACCATCAACACTAACAATGTTACTAGACACAACATAAGTAGATGGTTCGTTGAACAAAACATAATCCATTTCTAATTGTTCGAAGAAAATCAAAAGTTTCTAGGACCAACGCTTATAATTGTTTCCATCCAAAGGCTCAAGGTTTGACAATCAGGAAGAATTTTAGTCAAAGTAGTAACCATTGATCAATATTATACATGAAATTACTTTTATATTGTTAGAAAAATATTTGATAATAATGACCAAGAATAATAAAAGAATATAAATAACTTACTGAATCAATACTATGTTGTGGCAAGTCACTACTTTAAAATCGATTTCAGTCCGACTAGGTGCAAATCGTTAAGATCACTCACTCCCCAAGATTTAACAATACTTCCAAATACATGCACTCGTGGCTGAAAGTTTGGAGTTTGCAAAAAGGAATTTTCCAGAAAAAATAGGAAGAAGAATAGTCTTAAGATAATGAGAGAATAATACTTTTGGTTGGTTATTTACTTCACAAATGGTGATACTTGTATAGGAAAATCATCTACGGCTTCTTCCATTAGAAAAATGTAAGAATAAAATGGAAGTTAATATATGTTATATTATTTTGTCTTAGTGACAAACTTGTCATAAAGATAGTAATTTTAAACTTTCTGAAAAGCTAATATCTTTTCACAAACAAAGTCACAAAAATTAAGAAGTTATTTTATGAATGAATGTGAACCATTTATGAAGTAGTAACTTCATCTCTCACTCTGTATATACATACGTCTAGATATGTTACAAAAATTAATGATGGAGATGTATGATAATTAACCACGGATTAATTGTGGATTAAAAGTCCTTTATTCTTTGCATTATCAAATTAGAGTATAACGCCTAAAGAGGAATAATACCAACAAATGTTACAATTAATTTTCACTAATGTTAACTTTAACACATGCAGTTTTTTGCTCCACACGACACGGATAAGATTTTTTTATATCTCTACTAATTGTTATGGAAGTAATATTAAGTGCTCACAAAGAATTTTCTATTATTTTTCAATAGCTGGTCAGTCAAGAACTCTTATATCCAGAATATGAAAGTAGATGAAATGAGGATGATGAGTTAGATGTGCAAGCATACCAAGTTATATTAGTTTAGCAATGAAGTTATTCAGAATAAAAGGTGGGAGTGGCCCCTATAGAGGATAAGATGCGGGAGGCGAGAGTGGGATGATTTGAACATGTTAAGCGGAGAAGTACAGATGCTCCAGTTAGGAGGTGTGAGAGGTTAACCATGATGATATGAGGAAGGGTAGATTTAGGCCAAAGAAGTCTTGGGGAGATATGATTAGGCGGGGCATGGCGCGACTAGAGCTTACTGAGAGCATGACCCTTTATAGGAGGATAAGAAGGTTGAGAAATATATATGGTAGAAGGTTAGTAGGTAGTCGAGCATTTTCTTTTGTTTTCCTTAGTTCGATAGCATTAATGTTAGTATGATATTATTTATTTTTGGATTGTTATTAATGCCTATCATTTAATTGTTATCTTGGCTTTGGATTTCTTAATATAATTTGTTGTTACTATTTATTCCCATTGCTTCTTGCCATTGCCATTGTTGTTGTTATTGTTTTTTCTTCTTTTACTAGGGAGACGAGGTAGAAAAAGGAATATTCTTTTAAAAAAAAACGTTATGACTGTAAAACGTTTTAGCTTTAGAAATGAAATTAAAACTTTATTGATAAGTTATTGAATGGTGTTTAGAAGTTTCAGCAATTCAGATATATGAACTTAATTTATATTGACAAACATCTAAAACAAACATGCGCTACAAAGTTGCTCCGTCCATCCACTTTAATGTGACATTGTTTCGCTTAAACACAAAAGTAAGTGTTAGATTTGACTAGTACACTTTAAGAAAAAATGAGATAAGTATCAACACAATAATTGAAAATTAGTCTTTCTCACCTATTAGTTTTAAAAAAGGAAATTACTAGCTATATCCATTTATAAGTAGCTTATTACAATAAATTAATTAATTTATTAAATATTACAAATATTAGCTAAGTATTACTAATATTAGACAATTAGTTATTTGTAGCTAAAAAAATGTCAAATCTTTACTTTCTTAGATTGGGTACATCTTAAGGAGTTTGAATATCAATTTTGGGATGATTTGCTAGAGTTTTGAGTGGTTTGAATTGACAATTCGAGGTAGGAATGAAACATGAAAAAAAAGATATGTGTATCATTTGTGTATCACATATGTATCAAATATGTATCACATGTATATCCTTGTATATCTGTATGTTGTGATATATATATATATATATATATATATATATATATATATATATATATATATATATATATATATATATATATATATATATATATATATATATATATATATATATATATATATATATATATATATATATATATATATATATTGTATTTCATCACCTAGTTTGCAATCCCATTCATAAAATTTTCTTTCTGTCTTGCATATATGTAGACTGTAGAGGTGTTAACCGAACGGGCTTGTCCGGGATGGACACGAAAAAAACAGCTCGTCCGGTTATTGTTCCGGACTGTTAGTAGGTTAGGGGTTCCGGGTTGGTAGTGGGCTGGAAATTTTTGAGTTTTGGGGGCCCGTTCGGATTCGGGCTTAACGGTGCCGGATTGGGCCATTTTACTTATTTTTTTTAAGTATATTTTGTTTTTCATATTCAATGGTATTGTACTTAAGTATTTTCAAAATTTTAAGGCTTAAAATTAAACTTTTAAACTAACATTTAAAGTTTTAAATTTGAATTATAAAATTTGAAAATTGAAATTAAGTGACTACATAAAATTATTTAATGAGACCAATATGTAAGGATCAAACGTCAAAGGCTTTCATTTCATATTAACACTGCACAATAATACTTCAAATTGACTTACTAATACAATAACACATTAAGCTTAAATAAGTCTAACAAATTTAAAATAACACAAATTATTTCAAATTAACTTAAAATATGAATTGATGGAGGACACTCGAGATAACTCTTAATATGGCTCCTTAAACCAGCTGTGTGTTCCCCCTTTGACGAACATATGACTAGACCACAGTTCATGCATTGAACTTTGCGAACTTCTTCATTTCTTCTACCACCTCAAAGTATTCTCAAACAAGTGAGCGCACTCTAGAAGCACAAGGCATGATTTAACTTGAACATAACAAAAATGGTAACCACACTTCACTTGATAATTATAATATTATAGTGGCTACTGTAAATAATTGATAAACTTGAAATATTAATTAATTGAGAACTCGAGAGCATTAAGCAGTTCAATAATCAAAAGGGAACTGAGAGAGAATTAGAAGAGAAGAAGAGAGCCAGTTGTGAAAAAATAAAGAAGAGGGGGGCTATTTGTAGTTATTAAAAGGCTAAGAATGTACTTTATCAATTATTAGGGGATGAAAGGGCTCTTTTTAGTAAGAAGATATGCCGAAATGGATAAAAATGCAAAAAATGATCGTTGCCCAATGGGCATTTTTTATTTTAACCGTTGGTAACGGTGCAGCAATTAAAAAAATTATAACTGTAACTGGGCTGGACCGGGCTGTAGCCCGGTAAAAATTTGATAACCGGTAACCGGGCCAATCGGATTCTGATGCATCGGTTACCAAATTTTGTTCGTCCAAGCCCGGCTCCTCGCCCAACCCTCCCCAGCCCGTCCTCACCCCCTATAGTATCGAGCTCAACCTTTGGGCCGGATTGTGAACGTGCCAACCCAATCCGATTAACATGTATAATCTAATGTTGCTGATCACTCTTAAAAATATGAAAGAAGATCTTTGTGTGTTATTTTTTGAATCAAAGAATCCTTATTTATTTAGATTCTCAACTTTTATATTTGCTTGACTATTTTTGATAAGTTTCTAATCAGTGGTTAGAAGTTGGTAAATTGAGACTTATTTAAGACATTTAAGTACCATTCCTTTTTTAAAAATTAGTTTGAAAAAAAAAACATTACATCATCAATCTTATATTTGATTGGTTAAGTATATTTCAATTTTAAAAACTTATGTAAGATAAATAAAATAATATTTCTGTAGAATGGTGACAGATATATTAGAGTAGTACTATACTACTATTTTAAAGCTCGAAGAATTATAGATTAGATTCTAGAGAAGTATCATATCAATATGCTGCCTCATCCCTTATCCCTTGATTTATACACAATACTACCTGCCAAAAGATTCTCTAATAAATAATGGTGTTGGTTTTTATTCTTATTTTTATAAGGCTTATACAATGGTGTTGATAATAGAGCAATGCTTCAATTATATGGCTATATAACTATTAGTTGAAGCTATGATTAGACACGATTTGGTCCCTAGAAAGAACTGAAAAGCAGGCTACTTCAATTGTCAACTAATCTTGGTTAATTAAATAGGAGTGCATAATGAGGAAAGTACTAATTAAAGGTATGTTAGTTTTATTAGTATCATAATTATCATGAGTTAAGTGCCAAGATAAAATTAATATTTTAACGGAATAATTATTTATTGTATTCATTAAGTCAATGATGCGCTCGGTTATCAAATTTACCAATTACCGCACCACTTACCATATTAAAAAATATATATATTAGCATACTTAGGACCCGTTTGCCCAAAATTTCCTATTTTCTTTTTGGCAATTTATATATGTTCATAAATTTTATTCATATTTTGGCAAATTTCCAAAACTCAACCTAAATTCTAAAACCAGCTAAAGAGCTTGTTTTGATCCAAAATATTACTATTACATTTTAAAAAAGCTGGCTCAATTTTTTGTATTTTATAAAATAATCCATAATTTATTATTTTATAATAATGTTGTTTCGTCTTCTCAGTCATCTGATAATGTATACGTAGTTCATTATAAAAATGATAATTTTGTACCAAATTTATTTGTGTTCAGAACTATAGTTTGTGATAATATAATGAATGTCATTGACGAAGATACTGTTGGATATTTGTTATAGTTTTTATAACTTGTGGGTGTAAGTTATGTTTCATATTTTTTTTTTAAAGTGTAATATATTTTGAAACTGATGTCCAAATTCATTTTCATCTTCAAATCAAACTTCAAGCAAATCAGATTTTTCAAAACAAATTTAAAAATCTATGGCCAAACTTTAGCTAATACTCTCTTCATTTTTTTCGCTTGTACTAATTCACTGAGGGTCATTGGTTGGGAAACAAGTTATCCCGTGATTAATTATCTACGGATTAGTTATCCTGGAATTAGTTACTCCACCATTTATAGGGATAAAAAAATACTACAATCCAGGATAACAAATCTCGGGATTGTGAGCACGTGATTTTTGCCCTACATGAGAATCACTCCCAGAAAATTCAAAAATAAAATAGTTTTATGTTGAGCATGATTTTTGTGATTTTTGTGTTATTTTTATCTTACATTTGCATTTTTGTGTGTGCGTGTTTATTTATTTAAATTAGTAAAATACAAAATATATACATCATGTTGTGCATTTTTTTTAGTGTTTAATATCAAAATTATACGGTTTACATTTAAGTGATATGTAATTATGTGGGATGATTGTAGTAAAAATTAATTGTGTTATGAGTTAGTATATATATATATATATATATATATATATATATATATATATATATATATATATATATATATATATATATATATATATATATATATATATATATATATATATATACATATATATACACACATATGTATATGATACACCATGGAATGTAGTATGGAAATCGGAATTGGGCCATAGCAAAACCAGGCCCAATGTAATTCAATACACCACCCAATTCCCTACCCGGCCAGCCCAACACCTCAGCCCAACCCGACCCGGTCCTTCTACCCGAACCGGCCCCCCCTCCTTTGAAATCCTGGCCGTCCATCACATGATCCAACGGTCAGTTTTAACCCAAGGCTCAATTGAATAAAATAAAAAAAATTTTAGACAAAAATTGAAGAGGCATCGAGAGATATACTCATCTCTGTCTCTCATCTCCAGAGACACCCCATTTCTCTCCCAGCCGCGCCGCTAGGGTTCCGCCGCGTATGGCGGCGGCCGGCCTCTCCTTCGACCAAAACCAACGGCAAAACATCCCACACCTCCTCCTCATCACATCCCTACCATTGTTAACCTCCAAACACCAACCAATCTCTTCGAATTTCAAACCCTAGTCGCGCCGCCACCCACCACCCATGGCGGCGCACCACCCAAAATCACCCAAAATCCTCGCCCGCCACTCGTACTAACATTGTTACATGAAGAAATCGAGCCAAAGTTGCGAGTCGTCAAGAACAACTTAAACCGCCGGGAACTTCAAGAAAAGTTCAAGAAATCCAAGATTCGAAGTCCGTTGAAGGAAATGATGAAGAAAACAAATAAAAAAACAAATAAAAAAAGAGAAGCAAGAAGAAGAAACGGACTAGTTAACGGCTAAGCTAAGTTTCCCTCACTCTTCTGTTTTTGTTTAGTTAATTTGTCTTGATTGTTTGAATTGTTCACTCTGCGGTTGTTTTCTTTAGATGAATAAGATAAGTCTTCTCCTCTTCTTCGATTAGTAATCTGCCGAATCGTTTGTGTAATGAGCTTTGCTCCGAGTCGGGATTTCGTAATCAAAAGAATTGATTCGTTTGTATTTTTGTTCGATTTGCCGATGCGGATAGCTATTTCTATTCTTACCCAAGTTCATCGATATTGATTAGAATATTCATCTAATTCTTTAACTCCAGTTTATGATTTCGAATGCGAAACTGTTTTCTTATATGATAGTTTTAGGCTAATTGTTTGATTAATCGGGTTTCATTCTGAAATTGATTAGATGGTATGTCTTGTCGAATTACCAATGGTTCCGAGTGCTTCACTGATCCGCTTTGGTTGTGATTATTTAGTGGTACCTCGAATCTAATTCTGAGCATTAGTGATATCAATAGCATGTCATTGTGGTTTTGCTTGATGAAAGGCAGTGTGAACAATTGTTTTACCTCATTACAGCATGAACATACGCTCTTTGGATATAAATTTTTATGGATTTTCGTATTTAGCTAAAATCTTCGGGTTGTGTGTGTGCAATTTGTGAAGGACTTTTAATCTGTATGCAATTTTGGCTTGAGTTATTCCTCCCTACTCATTGTTGTTAATTGAGTTAATATGGTTATAGTACAAATTTAAAGGGGATGGATGTAGGATAGTGATTTCAGAGGTATTTTGGGATTTAAAAGTTTAAATATGCTTAGTTGAATATTCCGTCAGGGAACACTAATGGACCATTAAACTATTCTATTTGCTACAAGACCTAATGGTATGGGGGAGCTTCAAGACAAAATGATTAAACAATTAACTCACCCATAACTTTTGAATTAATTAAGGAAAAGACAAGTGTTAGTGGGGAACCAAACAATAGGCATGGGAGTTAATATTAATACTATAATACACCCATGACTTTTGATTGAAACGAGAAGTGACAAACATGTAAGCATGGGGAACCATTTAACTTGAATCAAGAAGTCATTTAGGGGGAGGGGTCTGTTTTGAGCTATAAAGATAGCATTAATCTGAAACAGTAGAGGGGAAGGATTCAAAATACAGACAGACTCTTAGAGAACATTAGGGAAAAACATTCACAACCTGGATTTTGACATACATTCATATAAATATATTGGCCTTGACTGCCTACTGGTGGCTTTTGTTTTGGCCGCTATTTCTTCTGTCATTACTGGTTTGCTGAGAGATTGCCATTGTTTGATCGTGTCTGGTTTGTTAGTTGACTGTTGTTTGGCCACTGCTAGTGCTGCATCTTAGCCACTGCTGTGGTTTGTTTTGGTTTGCTGTTTGGTGTCAAGGTTTAGCCACTGGTTCATTGATTAGTGGAGTTTGATTACTTTTGGCTCGTTGGTTACTGAGTGTTATAGCTGGTGCATTGAATGTGGTAGCATCTGATTATTTCTGGGTCATTGTTTGCTGAGTTTTGGACTGTCACTGCCTGGGTTGCTGAGTGTTTGTTTGGTTGTTGCTGTTGGTTGTTGCTGTTGGTCTGTTGTCATTTGGCTTCATCGACTTAACTGATCTCCATTCTCTTGTTGTGTTGAATTCCAGGTACACATCCCTATCATTGTAGCGTCTTGATTCGAGAAAAGGAAATGAAGTCTGAAGAGTTTTTTTTTTTAAAATCTGTTTAATATATATAGTTGTCCAATACTTTCTTATATTATATTTGAGTGAGTATATGTAATTAAATCTATTTACTGGCCTGGACTGTGAATTCTATTAGATTTTGTAGGTAGTTTAATTAATTAGGTGGATGGTTAATTTGAATCTGTGGTAGTTAGATATGGGTATGGTTGAAAAAACACTGAAACTCACTAGTTATAGTTAGTCAGCAATAGGAGATTTTGAAATGCTTGGAGTTTAAATTTCGAAATAACTGAGAATTGGATTTCAGCTCTTGTTTGTATGGCAAATTAGTTATTGTAGAAAATTAACATCATTGTAACATTTAACAGCTAATTCATATGTTTGGCCTTTCTTTTTGCCATCGTATCCCATAGAATCAAACATGTCAAATTGCCTAAATGTAAGGACTGTTGCCTTGTCAAGTTGCTGTTTAAGTATGAATCTACGTTTTTTGTTAGTTTACACCCAAAATAATTTTCTATTGTTTAGTTACAATAAAAGAAACAATTTCTGAAAGGATTACTGGCTTTGTCACTAAGGTATATGCGATAATTTCATTGAAGTTCAGCATTTTGTTTGTATGCAATAGTCACTTCATCCGATCTTAAAATTACATGAACTGTCAATTTTATTTTAATTGGGCTAGCTTGATTTTCAAGCCCAAAACATGAGGGTTTGGACAATAAAGACATTAATATAAGCTATAATTAGAAGGCATTAGTAGTTAGTTTAAATAAAGCAAGAACAATGATAGAAAATATAATACACTATAGGTCTAACCTTTTAAAAATAAATGGGATGAGCCTCGCCACACTAATACACAATTGCGGGGCCCTCAAATAAATTGTTATAAAAATTGTAGATTTGGAAGGACTATTTAGTAAATTTCACGGTCCTTTTTCCAAAGTTAACAACACGATAGACTATTTAGGCACGACTATAATAAAAATACTTTTCTAAATACGGGTGCGCATTTATGTGACCCAAATCTTACTCTCGGCGAAACTGAAATACAGTAAAGTCACAGGCGTACTGGTTGCGGTGTGACTCGAAATGTGTTTTCGTGACGTCGCAATTCTTCTAAAAAATAAGAGCGGAGCATTAAAAGCGCATAGTTAAAATATATAAAAGAATCAGATAGAAACAAAAAATTGCAATTGAGCGACCGTGCTAAAACCACGGAATCCGGGAGTGCCTAACACCTTCTCCCGGGTTAACAGAATTCCTTATCCAGGTTTCTAGTTTCGCAGACTGTATTACAGAGTCATAAATTTCTTCGGGTCGGGATTAAACCGGTGACTTGGGACACCATTATTTTTCCAAGTGGCGACTCTGAATTAAATAAATTAATCCCGTCTCGATTGTCCTTTAACTGGAAAAACTCCCTTGTGCCCTCGCGGGTGCGCCAAAAGGAGGTGTGACAGGGATTAGTTATACTACAATTTTATCCCAACCAAACGTGGGATAAACTAATCTCAAATTTAATCTCATGATTAATTATCCCTTATTCATCCTATCAAACGAGCCCTAAGAGTTGAGTAAGGGCACAACCCAATAGAGATAGCACACCCTCCCTCATCAATACCTATTGAATCACTCTTTTGGTTTAATTTGATTTTTTTTTAAAAGGCGGGAAAACTATATACTAAGTTCACATACACATACGGCGGTATTTGTGGTGATTGGAGATAATCGGGGTATCAAGTTACTTAGCTATACCATGAAAGTCTGGGAGAGGGTGGTGGAGGTGAGGGTGAGGAAGACGACGTCTATTTCCGAGAATTAATTTGGGTTCATGCTGGGTTGCTCCACTACGGAAGCTATCCACCTTATTAGGAGGTTGGTGGAACAGTATAGGGATAAGAAGAGGGATCTGCACATGGTGTTAATTGACTTGGAGAAAGCGTACGACAAGGTTCCTAGGGAGGTGCTATGGAGATGTCTTGAGGCTAAGGGCATGCCGGTAGCCTACATAAGAGCGATCAAGGACATGTATGATGGAGCTAAGACTAAGGTTAGGATGATGGGAGGTGACTCAGACCATTTCCCAGTTGTTATGGGATTACACCAAGGCTCTACACTTAGCCCGTTCTTATTTGCCTTGGTGATGGATGCATTGACACACCATATTCAAGGGGATGTGTCATGGTGTATGTTATTTTTTTATGACATAGTTCTAATAGATGAGACGAGGGCCGGTGTTAACGCGAGATTGGAGCTTTGGAGACGGACCCTCGAGTCCAAGAGTTTCAAATTGAGCAGGTCTAATATAGAGTACCTGGAGTGCAAGTTTAGCGCCGAGCCAGAGGAAGTAGGCAGAGACGTGAGGCTTGGATCACAGGTCATCCCGAAGAGAGATAGCTTCAAGTACATTGAGTCGATGATTTAGGGGGTGGAGAGATCGACGAGGACGTCACTTACCATGTAGGGGCGGGCTAGATGAAATAGAGGCTTGCATCTGGGGTGTTTTGTGACAAGAAAGTGCCACTGACACTCAAAGGTAAGTTTTATAGAGTTGTGGTTAGACTGACCATGTTGTATGGGGCATAGTGTTGGCCGGTTAAGAAGTCACATATCCAGAGGATGAAGGTAACGGAGATAAGGATACTGAGGTGGATGTGCGGGCACACTAGGATAGATAAGATTAGGAATGAAGATATCTCGGGAGAAGGTGGGCGCAGCTGTCATAGATAACAAGATGCGGGAAGCGAGGCTCGGATGGTTCGGACACGTACAAAGGAGAAGCTCAGATGCCCCGGTAAGGAGGTGTGAGCGCTGGCTTTGGAGGGTACGAGAAGAGGTAGAGACGGCCTAAGAAGTATTGGGGAGAGGTGATCAGGCAGGAGATGGTACGAATGCGGATTTCCGAGGACATAACCCTTAATAGGAAAATCTGGAGGTCAAGCATTAGGGTTATAGGTTAGGGGATAGTAAAACTTTTCTTACTTCTTTCCGGGGGTGAGGCGAGGTTGGATTTTGGATTGACCTTGGATGGCTTGCAGTTTATCTTAACCCCGAGCCTTAGATACTGGTTACTGTTATTGCATGTCATTCATCTTTTGGTTGTTATGCTTCTGTTACTATTTCGATTTCTATTGGAGTTACTAATGAGTTGTCTTTTCTTGTTTTTTCTTATTTCCATCTTTCTGAGCCGAGTAGGTGTAAGGTCTGCATACACATTACCCTTCCCAAACACCACTTGGTGGGATTTTACCGAGAAGTTGTTGTTGGAGATAATAGATATCTAGGGGGGGACAAATATATTATACATTAGTTTGAAAAGGTAATATAGAAAGGAGCATCTCTAACAAACTATTGCACATACTGTCTATGAATGAGACAAATGAACATATAACTTTCAATTTTAGACAACAACAATCTTACAAATAATGCTATACTCCAAAACTGAATGCTTAATGCAAATCACAGGACCCTACTTTGGGTGGGCTTTGTGATGAAGAATGACCAAAACCAAAAAACCAATGAATGATACAGAGACCTTCACAATCACATCTATAAAAAAACAGTGTCTTCAAAATCCAACAGAATGCTTGTTACACTCGGTTCTTTGCTCCCGAAGCAAAAAACTAACCATGAAGAAATAATTCACAGAAAAAAAACCTGCAGAGAACATGAGAAAATCAAGTTAGTAAGCAGATTAAGCATCGGTTTGGAGTATGTTCACAGTGAAAATACATGTGCCTTTAATTATTAACACATCAGAGAGTATTTTTGAATGAACTCTCTACCAACACCAAGGCAAATGGCGATCCACTTCTGCAGATAAAATAACAAGCACACGACATTTCTAAAGTTACACACAGATGGTTGTGGCTGAAATTCAGTTCAGACATTGCACAAGCTAAAAGTAACAAAATGTGAACCACATTCAGCAGCTGAAGAACTGGATAGGAATACAGGATAACTCATATCAATATTACAATGAAAACAGCAAGGAAACCGAAATAAGATTTCTGCATAGATCCTCATGACTTTGTGTCACCAAATCTACAGTCTCAAATGCGCAGTTCCACTTTTTGAATACAAGCTAAACACCCCAAAAAGTCCACTTGAACAACAGGGAAACTATGTTGAAGATAGTAAACTGGATAGTTCATGGATTTTGCAACAAACTAATCTGATTGGTGCTTAAGCTACGGATAACTGGGCCTAAGAATAAAAAGTGACTACTTAAATACTTATACGCATTATATAGCCAGTACTCTTTCTATATGACCTTCTTTCCATAACAGATACGTAAAAGCAAATCGTTTTCTCTTCCTTCACCTGAAACTGACTGAGCTTTCCCATTAAACAATATCTCGAAAACCCATCTATTTTGCCTGAAGGGGAATGAAGTAGAGCACAATGTAGGTAGATCCCTACTTTTCCTATTCTTGTTAGAACAACAATAAGGTTTGTTTTTAAATAAAAAAAGAGAAGTACAAGATAGATCATGACAAATAAGTGTTCTACAATCCTGTGCCATTCGAACCACCAAACTCTGCAAGATTGAATCCAAATTAGCTAAGACAGATGTTAGCTTACTAAGGTTTTTCGCCAACCACCCAAAATATCAGAGGTTGATAAGGTTGCAAGAAATCCAGAAAAGGGCATCTAATAGAAAATAAAGTCTTATGATTTTACTTAGTTTGGCATCTTCAAGAACCTCAAACTGACAAATTTTTTTATATAAAAAAAGGGATAAATCAGACAGTCCTAATTACTGGTTCAGCACTCATTTGATGGCATAGTATAAGATCATGTTTGATAAGTCGAGCTCTAGATAAAGAGCCATGCTAGTCATCTCATTTTCAAGGATCTATAGTGCTCTCCAAATATGCTGGACCATTATGGTGCGAAGCCCCAAGTGGATGAGCAATATAAGAACTAGGGAACATCTTGTCAACAAACAAAAGCGCTAGAGGATAAGATCTATCATTTGATCTGCACGTACTGAAGTAGTTGGGAGACAATGTCTAGGATCTTCATAGGCCCTAATCTTTAGTAGATTATTATTCTTATTCTACTAAGGAAAAAGAAAACTATAAAAGCACTTACCAGAAAAAGCAAACCTATAAAAGCTACAATCTTCTAACAAAATTCTCGTCCTAAATTAGAACAATCTGATAAAAACATGGCCATAGTCTTGCTTTCAAATACACCCCCAGAAATAGCTAGTGCAAAAACCTTAATTAGATAAAGTTCAATCGAACAATTACAACATGTCGATAAAGGATATATAGCTAGTTGTCAGAGGACAAAATCCTTTAATTTTCTATCAGGCAAATTCTGAAAAACCCAAACACAAAGAGAAAACAGAGACTTGGTGAACTCAATCTTTCGATAAGGACATTAATACAGTATTCCTGCTGCCGGGAAATTGGAGAACTTATTCTAACCATGTGAATCACTTGTCAACTCTTTGACATCTTCATCAGGCCAAACCTTTGATAATCAATCAGTCTAAGACAGCATAGGGCACTCAGGTTTACCCTCCTCATATACCTGTTGGTGAATAGCACGGTTCCAACTGCTATCCTAGACAAGTTGTCAGATTTCAGTCTGACGAACCAAAGCTTTCAAGTCGTCAGCTAAGGAAGACTAATAAACTGAAGAATTCCCTAACCATTCCACATGGGATGGATAACAACAAAGCTATACCCTGAAGTGCGAATCATTTTGCAGTCTAATAGTTGTGAACAAGTATTGAATAATGATAAGCTCTTTTTTTTCACCCTTAAGGAAGATTATCTTGGGTTCTAGGAGAGGCTGTTGTTACATTGCATGAAATCTAATTTGGTCAAGGGTATTTTGTGAAAAGGAAACTTCACATAGATTGACATCCTACCCCGAGTAACATGTATCAATTTAAGAAAGAGAAACTTCACATAAATTGACATCCTACCCCGAGTAACATGTATCTCCCAAATATTCTGCTTCCCTTACTCCTCCCTACAGTTTGAGTTTACATTCTTATGGTTTTTGCATAATAGTTCGACAGAACAGACAGCAAAATTATCTTACCACAATCGTAATGTGCTTCAACCACTTCTAAAATAATTAAGTCATGCTAGCATGTAAAGGATGAAGAACTTGCTGTAAAACACCAAGAAATTGGAAAGGCTGACTGACCTATTGACTTGGCAACAATAGCCACACAAAATTGAAGAGGTAATGCAAATATCCTTTGCTCCTATGCAATGATCGTCAAAGATATATCAACTTAAAGATTTTCCAAGACAGTATGGAGATTCGGAATACGACGACGGAATAATGGTTCTAGCCTGAAAGCTGGCACCCCAGTCTGCCACCTATTAGTATCATACATCTCTTTCCATGCCTGTACTATCTCATCAACCTTGAAACCTGGAGAAAGAGGCGCAAGATGGTAAAGAAAATGTTATAACTTAATTCAGCATTAAGAAAATTATGTAAAGTAGCAAAATATAAAATTAAAAAAAAATTGTTGACATTATACCTTCAAGAGCAGTTTCATTGGAACAGTGGTTCTTTATCATAACCGCGATATCAATTTGAGATGCTCCAGCTAGCTCAAACTTTTCCATTGCAACCTCCAAACATTCTTCCCAAGTTGGTAATCCCAGCTTAAATTCCACCACGGAACGTTCATAGAGTATGGTACCCCATAAGAGGTAAATCTGAGACCTCATGTTTGCAGCCTGCTCTTCAGCTTCTTCAGCCGGTTTATCTTTTAGTAGATCATCCAATCCCATTTTCTGCAACAGTGCTTTATATTCTTCATTTTTGGAGAGTCCATTAAGACGCTGTTCTTCCATCTCTTCCCACATTTCGATTCCTCTTTCCATACTATCCTCAGCCTTGTTATAAAGCTCCAAGATCTCTGCACATGTCCCAGTCTCTAACTCAACTTTACTTCCAATCAAATAGTACCAGGAGAGTTTTGCTTGTTCAAACTGCTGTTGACCAACTGCAAGAAGGCCTTCATAGAAATCTGGTTTGAGCCTAAGAGCTTCTTCATACCTACCTCCTGCCATTTCATATTCTTTTTTTGCCCATCCATATGCAGATTTAACCTGTTCCAATATAGACTCCCCAGAACCCTCTTCAGTAAAGTATACCCGCTTCCTTGCTCTGGACATATGAACATTTCCCCAATTAAACAAAGACAAAGCCGCCATCTCTTGGAACTTAGCTGCAGCAATTTCAAAAAGCTCTTGTGCTTCTTCACTTGTAACAGTGTCCTCTACAGCTTCAGAATATAGTTTCATACTTATCTCATGAAGATCCAGATATGAGTCGGAATCAAAGCCGACATGATTCTTGAAAATCCTTGCAAACTGGACAATCCAATCTTCAACACAAGTTGTCCCTTTATTCAGTTCCCTTTCTTTCTCAACATGTCCATCCTCTGTGACTATAGTTGATTTGTTACTGCTGGAATTCACATCTTCTTCACCACTCATTCCCTCGTATGCAGGTTCTTTATCTGGAGTAACTTCTACAACATAGAGTCTTAAAGAACCCTGAGAACCAGCAGATGATTCAACCAACCTAAGCTCGTCAGTGGTAGTGATAGTAACCAGGTCACCTTCTTGATCCCTATACTTGATAAGTGCACCCTTCAAGTTTGGAAATCGATCTAGAACTATGTCCCTCACCAGTCTAATACTGCAACCAACTGGTAATTGTGCCCATCTAATATCCTCGCCGAGTACCAATTTGATTGTTCTCGTCGCCATCTTTTCTTCCTTAACACTTCTCTTCTCCTCCACAACCACCTTGTCCTCAGCCTTCTTTTCTCCGACCTCCTCAACCTTCTTTTCCTCAACTTCCAAAACTTTCTTTCTGTCAAATTTGTTGCTCTTCTTCTTTTTCGACTTATCCTTCACAACCTTGGTAGAAACTGGAGCAGTAGGGGGCTCAACAGATTCTTGGGGTAATACTAGTTCTTCAATTTTCAGACCTTTCTCTTCCATTGCCTTTTTAACCTGGTCTTCAATCTCCAATGCAGCCAAATTATTTGGTTCAATACTCAAAACACGGTTCACATCTCTTAAAGCCAATTCAAGCCTATTCAATGACTCGTAACACTTGGCTCTCCTCAACAAAGCTTTACTATACTTTGGAGCAACTTCAAGCGCCAAGTTGCATTCAGTTATTGCTCTTGGGTATTCGCCAAGGCCAATTTGCATATAGCAAGCAGCCATGTTAGTATGCAAATAGGCAACATCAATATGGTTCCCGGGAAGCAACTTGAGAGCCTTCTCATACTTCAACATAGCACCCTCGTGATCGCGTTTCTGAAAGAGCCTGTTTCCTTCTTCCTTCAGTTCTTGAGACATACTGATGAATACAGCAGTGTCCTCATCTATCGCTTTAGAGGTACGCTCTGGAACAGATTTACCATGTTTCACATTTGCATCACTAGATTTTGATGCCACTTGAGTTTTCTTCTTTCCAGTGGGCTTACCCATGGTTTCTACTCCAGAAAGAGCTACCTCTACAAGAGTCCAAAATCAAAGTTTCAAAACTTTGATTTAGTCCTAAAAGCAGCAAACAATACACATCAATAATAAATTTAAACAAACAAAACCAACCAAATAATAAAGCAATCAAACTAAAATCAGAGGGGCTAAAGCTACAGTTCAAAAACCAACCTAAGATATTCAATCAAGAACTCATAGAACTGAATCAAAATACCATATTTTTGATTTAGCAGAAAGTGAATTTAATAAGAGATTTCATATCTAATATAAAATCCACCTAAATAGAATATTTATTCGCAAGAATATAAAAAAAAACAATATCAGCTGGTAGTCACTTCATACAATTCTGATACCAGAAAATTTCAGGAATCTTGCAGAAAATTAACCTCAATAAATATAAATCACAATAAAGTAAATTAAAAAAAATATAAAACATGGAAAATATTACCTCCAAAATAGACGTAAAAACTATTAAATCCACAAAAAATCAGGACTCTAAATTGATGATTGAAGAGTACAATGATAAGAAATGATTGAACGAAGCACAGAAAGAGAGCAACTTTGAGAAAGGGAAGGAAACAAAAGGAGATTTATGGTGTTTGGAAAGAAAAAAAGAGCTGAAAAAGAAGAAACTTTTGAAGGGTTTAGTTGGGGTTGTATGAAACAAACGGCGGGGAATGAATGAAAATGGGAGGAAATGGAAATGTTTAAAATTCATCCCCTGCAAATAGGGTTTCTTGTTCCCCTTCCATATTTGCTGGCTTTCCTTTGTTGAACGTCAACGCTCTGTATCCTCACTTTCAACTATGGCGCGTCATTTTCACATTTGCCCGGTAAAACTTTAGCAGACTTTTTATCGCTTATTAGGGGTGGGCATAATACCGACCGGACCGAAAAAATCGGCCGAACCGTGAATTTTGGTTTTTCGGTTTCGGTTTAATCGGTTTTTCGGTCGGTTTACGGTTTTAAAATTATTAAATTTCGGTTTTTCGGTGCGGTGCACGGTTTATATAATTCGGTTTTCGGTTAAACCGAAAAACCAAAATTTAGGGGTATTAGATAATTAATATATTTATTCAAGCAGTGACTTGTTCTCTTGTTTTGAATACAAGTAGTGATTTATTCTCTTGTTTTGAATACAAGCAGTGATTTGTTCTCTTGTTTCGGCTAAATCATTCTCTTGTTTTGAATACAAGTATTTTCGGCTACAAGCAGTGACATTTTCGGCTACAATTTCATCTTGTTTTTTCTAATTATGCTGCTCCTAAAAGTGTATATTTTGTTGTAGTAATGTACATGTAAGAGTTCACCTATTCATTTATTTTAATTAAAGAAGTTTCTCTCTGTGGCCACCTTTAACATTCGATTGTATTTTCATTAAATAAGTACACTCCTTAATTATGTTTCATTCGATTTTCTATAGATGGCAGAAGGTGAAAGTAGAGTAAGTGAGGTGGGTTCATACTTTGGTAAAACCGAAAATATAAACCGAAAATAACCGAACCGAATTTTGAAAAAACCGAACCGAACCGTAAATACTTTGGTTTGATTTGGTTATTAAAATTACAAACCGAAAACCGAATAAACCGAACCGAAATTCTACAAAACCGAGCCGAACCGACCGATGCCCACCCCTATCGCTTATATATATAAGTTATGTTAATTTTTAAATTAAACAAACATTTAAACGTTATTAACATATGAGGAATTTTTAAGCACTATATAATTTAGTGCGCAGAAACTATAATTTATCATATTACCATGCATAGCTACTGTTCAATTGTTAGTACTCCGAATAAAGTAATTTGTATTACTTGTATTCAAATACGCAACGAGTATAACTTGTTTAAAATATATTCGTTCGTGCAATGAATACAACATTTATCAAGTGTATTTGTTCGTGCAATTGTAATCATTCACACAATGAATACAATATTTATCAACTATATTTGTTCGCATAATTTTATGCTCTTATTAAGCATCGAACTCAAGACCTCTCCGCTAACTAAGCGGGCGCTCTAACCAATCAAGCTATGCAAGCTTTGCGCTCTTGTTTTAATTCAAAACAATCTTGTTTCATGGATTTGATATAAATTCAAATATAACTACGATTAGTAAACTTGTTGAAAATATAGCTATGGATAATAAATACATTATAAATGTTTGATGTGTCGCGTAAATAAGAATTCAAACAATTGTATAACTCTTTCATTTGTTACTAATAAAGCAAGTAGCGTAAACATACTTTGTATGTAGTGTGATAATCAAAGGAGAGCTAGGTGGGCAAAAGGGATTCTATCATATTCCCTTCGTCGAGAATTTTACTATATATACAAAATTAACTTTTTCATGTATATATATTAGATTTTGAATACCCTTAAATTCTTTATATATTTGTTTCTATTATTTTTGAATTTCCTCGATGAAAATATTGTTCCATCATCGGTGACAATATCACCTTTAGTAGGGATGAAACAACTTTTAATGGGCGTTTGGACATAAGAATTGTAAAATTCCAAAACAGGGTGAAAAATAATTTTCAAGTAAAAATGATATTTGAAATTTAGAGTTGTGTAAATAATTTTGGTCGTTGTTGATATTTTGTGAATGATTTGCGTAAAATTTTTTTTAGAGTTTTTCAAATCTTTAAAAAAATTTAAAATGCATCTTCAAGTAAAATTTAAATATTTTATTAACAAACGGTAATTCGAAAAAGAAAAAAAAATTCTTATATCCAAACGGGCTATTATTAATATATGTTAAAGCATGGGAAAGAAAGATGGCAAGAACTTTCTACACACCTGACATATTTAATCCACGATAAAGGCACATAAACTTTTTACATCTTTACTCACTTTTTAACTCTGTCAAACAGGAAAAGATAAAACAATTTTCTTTTTCCTCTCTTTTTATTTTCAAATTCAGAAAGAATAGTTGGACCCATTGACAGAAGATAATAGGCAGCCGCCAACATTAGGGCAATGCTTGTTCTTTACTTCCACCAGTCGGCTTGGACGGCTGTTATGATCTGTCCACACGCTCCTTGCTTTGGGGGTTAGGCGCGTGGGCCCAATAACCTTTATGAGTTTAACAAAATCTTTGGTGGGACCTACATTCTTATCATTAAAGAGTATATTCTAGAAAGCATACTTCTTTGTTTTCACTGTTACCCAAACGAGCATTTTTGTCTTTCCTCGACTTGGTCAGTTAATTTTTTTTTTTAACTGCAAATTACTTTTCCTTTTTTTTTTTAAACGTGTATATACGATGTTTATTTGAAAAATATGCCAGATTCTCTTTCAAAAAGGCATCGGGTTACTGTAAAAAAAAAATACATTTTTGTGTAGTTCAAATATTGGTATTCCTATATGTTAATGTAAAATATTAGGTGTTCTGTTATATTTATTCTTGTTTGTGTACATATTACTACTAAGAATACTGAGGAAAAAAAGGATAACTTTTCAATGTGTATCTATTTCATTAACTGTAAATCCGCGCAGATACATGAATGCCATAGTAAATAATTAATTTTCTCTTTTTATTACTGCGATGAATTCTAACTATGCTTTAATTTGTTGTAGAGTACTGTTATGACCCAAAATTTTGATATGGATTTGAACAATTAGATTTCATAAGATAGAGTCTAACCTTAGCCAATATTAATATCCAAAGGATATATTAAGCAATTTGGTAGTAAGGTCAACTTGGTACACTAAGCTCCCGCTATGTGCGGGTTCGTGGAAGGACTGGACCACAATGGTCCATTGTATGCAGTCTTACCTGCATTTCTGCAAGTGGCTGTTTACATGGTAATAAATGATGATAGCACTAGCAATATTCAATGACTCCAAGAAGAAGATAACATTAAATAACAATAAATAATAAAGAATGACAGTTAAGTAAATAAGAAAATATGAGTCGCCCGATAGGGGTGAGGTTCGTGGTGAGTCACCCAATTGACGAGCCTTTGAATATTCAGATCGTTCTTGGATCGTAGGGAAAGTTAGACAAAAATCTCAAGAAAAAAGGTGTATTTTGTATGTGTGCAATAAAGCAACATTCTATAAAGAATGTCAATGTCTTTTCTTATAAATGGATGTCTCATGTCCCATGTAACTATGTTTCTTTCTATTTATAAGGGAACATATGCTAAAAAAAACCTAATAACACTGATATAGAGAATATCTACCGGAATATTCTCTTTAAAGTCTTGTCCTAAAACTAGCCGTTATTAATATGTTTAAGACGAATGCTCGTCCTCGACCTTGATCTACATTGACTTCTCGACCTCGCTGTCCAACTCTTGCTAGATCATTTCGACCTTGAACATGCCTTTTGTCGAAGTTATTCTGTGACACGTGGCATCCCTTGAAGTGTTAATTGAGCTAGAACATGCTAAGTATAACAACAATTCACACATGCAACAATGGAACAATGACGAGCGAGAGAGACGAGCAAAGAGAAGGAAGAAGCTTTTGGATGTTCAGTTAATTCTGTTTTTTACAACTTGATTCGTGTGATCTCTTTCCTTTATTCAACTATACGCATACCTCACTACTTCTCTATTATTTACATTATGCTCTTATCTAGATTCTTGTGTGTTTCCTTTAGCTTTTTTACTTCAACACTCGTCTTCAAACTGGGTAGTAAAAAATATCTAACACTCCTAGCTTGGACATAAGCGCCTGGTGATGTATTGATCCTAGTCCCTTAGTCATCAGATCAGTTAGCTACATTTTGGTAGAAATATATTATGGTGTGATCAGTCCACTTTTGAGCTTTTCTCTCACAAAATGACAGTCTATCTCTATGTGCTTAGCCCTTTAATGGAATATAGGATTGTCAGCTATTTGCATTGCTGCTTTGCGTCATAGTGTAAATTCACTCGTGTCTGCACTTTGTTTCCAAGTTCCTCTAGTAAACCAGCCATCCAAATGATCCCCGCTATTGCAGTTACCATGCGCATATATTCTTCTTCTGCTGAGCTTTTACTAATGGTCTGCTGCTTCTTGGATTACTATGATAATAAGGAGTCCCCTAGCTTGATGACATAACCTGTTACATACTTTCTTGTATTGAGACAAATGCCCAATCCGAGTCACAAAACTCAGTGAGTGTTGGAGTCTCTCATTTTCTCAGTAATATCCCTAAGCCTGGTGCCTCTTTAATGTATCTTATCACTCTTAATGTTACATCTATATGTGACCTTTTGGGTTGTTGCATGAATTGGCTTAAAACATATAATACAAAGCATATATCAGGTCTTGTAATAGTCAAATAAAGTAACTTTCCAACTAGCCTTTGATAGGTGCCCACTTCTTCTAGTTGTGCATCATCTATTTTGCCAACATGATTGTCATAATCCACTTTAGTGAGTTTGTGTTTCAACTCTATTGGTGTTTCAACAAGTTTACAGCCACTCAATCCTGCATCAGAAATTAATTCTAGTGCATGTTTTCTCTAGTTGAGAAGAACACCCTCATTTGATCCCATGACTTTAATTCCTAGGAAGTATCTAAGTTCCTTAGGTCTTTAACTTTAAATCATTTATGTAAAGTACTCTTAGCTTCATCTATTAAAGTATACGAACTTCATGTTATCAGAATGTTATCCACATAAATAAAGATGATCACAATGTCTGTTGCATGCCTCTTAGTAAGAAGAGAATGATCATGAGCAATTTGTGTGTATCCAACATCTAATATGGAAGTGGTGAGCTTTATGTTCCACTGTCTTAATGCCTGCTTCACCAACAACAAGAGATTGCTCTTCAAACATGGCAGGTATAGCATCTCTATTATGTAGTGCATCACTAGAAGAATGGATAGTGGATTCAGGAGCATATAATAAGGAAATCTTAAGCAATGTTAGAGACACGATAGGACAAGAACATAATGGAGTTTAGCTTCCAACAGGGGTTAGAGCAGAAATAAAATATGTAGGAAGTACAATGATTCTTGGAAACAGACGTGTGGACAATGTTCTACATATGCTTGACTTTAAGTTCAATTTATTGCAGTGTCAAAACTCACTAAACAACTTGAAAATGCTTTATTGATTCAGTCGTGGACTTGTCAACACGAGGACTTGCATTTTTTTCTTTTTAGAAAATGCTTGATGATTCTACTCGTGGACTTGTCAACACGAGAATTATAAAATATGGCCCTTTTATATATTGGCACTTAATGAAGAAGACGTCTCAACTTCATAAATGGTGCTATACAATGAAAGAAATAGGAAGCACATGTTTGTGTAAAGTAATTTGGACAAGTTTTTTATTCATTAACTTGAGCAAATTTTGAATAATACATTCGTTGTAGTACGTCTATGACTTTCTCGCAACTGTTTTCCGCGCAACAGATTTTTTAATAAAAAATACATAAGGTTTTTTTCTTTACAACATGTTTTAGCATGTAGTCATAGTCCTATCTTTAGAAAGGACTTGAAAAGTGTCTACAACATTGAAAAATATTTTTTTGCAGAGTAAAACGTATCTATTCGCAACTTTTAGCTTTCCTTTGAACTCCTGTATCCCTTTCGTAGTCCCACGTCCACTTTTTTGCACGAAGCTATCTTTTGCACGGGTTTTTTGAATTCCCGTATCTTTTTATGGTCCCGCGTTTACTTTCTTGCACAAAGCTATCTGTATTGTGCAGTCCCCAAGTGTGCAGGCGCTGTAGAGATGAGGCCTTGTGTATTTTGGTTGTTAATCGTAAGTTGACCCTTTCCCTGAAACAAAACATACACGGGACTCGAAAGCATAGCTTTCAGATGTAGACTGCCTACCCGAATACATTTCTCAGATCTGTGTAACCTTAGGCTTAGAATTTATGAGTATTCTATATTGCCATGCAGGTTGTATCTCATCATTTGGTACGGGTTAGGATTTGTGCCTAGCATCTAAAACCGTTAGTAAAATAACGACAAACGTTAGGCATTATAATTTTCAGTAAAGGCTAGCAACTTTCTACAGAAACTCTAGTATAAGACTTGAAATGCTTTTCACGTGTCAGTTGAAGAGTTCTGCACAAATTGGCTATATGTTGCTTGAGATATACTATAATCGAATATATCTACCTTAGAATATACCTTCTAGTGATGACTGAGGCAAAAAGCATATACGACGTTTTTTCTTCTTATGTGTTGCATGAACCTGTGCTTTCATTCCATAAACCGATTTATTTCAAGCATCACGATTATGTTTAAGAATCAAAATGTCTCGTATGTAAGAAATTGACAGGTTGGTCTTAGAGGGTGCTTACCATAGCCTTTACTAAAAGGATATCACGTACCTTACAAGTTGACTTACCTCCTGACTTTTAACTTCTCTATTTGGCGTTACGAGGTGCATATTGTTCCCCATAAAATTGACGAATTCCCCATGGTGTTGGGAACTTCATGATTTGATGCAAGGTCGATGGAACAGCACCCATCTCGTGGATCCATGGTCTTCCCATGATTATATTGTATGCCATCTCCAGATCTACTACCTGAAATTTGGTATCTTTTTCTATACCTTCTATAAAAGTTACTAAATTTACCTCTCCTTTAGTTACTATGCTGGAGTTATTAAATCCTGATAAAGTATGCGCCTTTGGGGTCATCTTGCCCTCCATTTGCATCTCCCGTAACACCCTTAGTAGGATGATGTTTGCTGAACTTCCTGGATCAGTCAAGACTCTTTTTATTTTAATATCATGTATGAGTAAAGATATTACCAGTGCGTCGTTGTGAGGGGAGATGACTCCTTCCATGTCTGCATCGTTGTAAGCAATAATTTCTCCTTCTCTTGGCTGGCGTTCGCGTTTCTCGGGCATAGTTGAGAGTTTGAAGACTTTGTTGGAAGATGGAAATGTTACCTCATATATACCTTCTCCCCCATTTATAACATTCACGGTTCTTTTAGATGACGGGGGTTTCGGCGGTTCTTGTCTATTTTTCATGTAAGACTGCTTTCCTTTCTCACTAAATAATTCAGTGAGATAAGCCTGCTTCAATAGATGGTCTACTTCACTTTGTAGAAGCCGACATTCCGACGTCTTATGACCATGATCATTATGAAATTCACACCAATGGTCTGGATTACGTTTATTTGGATTTGAACGCATCTCTTTTGACCATCGTACTTTATCTCCCATGCCTCGCAAAACAGCTACGAGCTCTGAGGTGGTAGTGTTGAAATTATATCTACCGAACTTTACTTTTGAACTCCCGTCATCATCATATATGTCCTGCCCGTTTCTATCATTTCTATATCTTGAAGAGGAACCTGAGTCTCAACCCCTTGATTTTTGATCATATCGCTGAATTTCTTGCTTTGTTCTTGAATCTCTTCCTGTAGGGCCCAGATATGGATCGTACCTGCTCCTACTTATTCTTTTTCGGTTTCGGACCTCCGGGCCCGGCTCCTTTCATCATGGGAATGCACGGTATCTTCTTCAATTCTGAGCTTTGTGTTGTACCTGTTATAAATGTCGTTCCACGTGGTAGCAGGAAATTCACGTAGGCTTTCCTTCAGCTTTCTCGTAGCTTCAAAACTTTTCTCATTCAGGTTGCCTGTGAAAGCTATGGCAGCCCAATTATCCGGTACCCGTGGAAAAGTCATCCGTTCCCGTTGAAACCTATCAACGAAATCTTTGAGTAATTCCGTATCCGCTTGTTTAATCTTGAAGATGTCCTCCATCCTCTTTTCAACCTTTTGCGCTCCTGAGTGTGCTTTTATAAATTATCTGCAAGCTCAGCAAAAGAGTTAATAGAATTTTCAGGTAAAAGTGAGTACCAGGTTAGGGCTCCCTTCGTAAGTATTTCTCCAAATTTCTTAACCAAGACAGATTCGATTTCCTGCTTGTTTAAATCTTTCCCCTTAATGCATGTGGTAAATGCCATCACATGATCTCGAGGGTCGGTTGTGCCGTCATATTTTGAAATATTTGGCATTTTGAACTTCTTTGGAATAGGAAGAGGGGCTGCACTTGGCTTCCAGGGTTGCTGAGAATATTTATCCGCGTCAATCCCCTTAATTACTGGGTGAACTCCCGGAATTTGTTCGATCTGTTCGCTTTGTTCCTTGAGTTGTGCCTGCAGGGTTAGTATCATGTTTTGTAAATAAGAATCGTTTGCATTACCTATATCCACTTCTCGTGGTCCGCTGGGAGATCCTGCATTCGTGTTATCAAGACCAGAGCGAGGATTCTCGAGAGTGTTGTTATTAGGAGTAGGGGCATGTGAGGACGATGGTAACTGATCAACCAAAGTTTGGAGGCTTTGACTGACTCGTGCGTCGATTATGCGCTGAAGAGTTTGGTCAACCCCTTCAAGATGTTTTGGTTGCTCCTGTTCACTAGAAGTAGGTATGGGAGTGCCTTCTCGAGATTGACGTGGAGAGGCTAGAAGGGACAAAACCAAATTATCATTGTTCAAGTCCCCTTGATCGTGGGGGTCCTGGTTTTCAACATCGTTGTTGTTGTTTTTGTTGTTCGACATGACGTTCTCAACAAATGAAATTATAAGATCTAGAAAGAACTGATTATCAGATTCCCGGTAACGGAGCCAAATTGTTTAACCAAAAATATTGAACTTCGATTAAAGTTAGAAAATAATAAAGAAATCGAGTTACTGATAATTAAGAGACCGAAAAAAATGTAATAGGCTTTCAATAATTAGAACAGACAATAAAAAAAAGATTGTATTTCACGCATATGAGGCCATTATCCGCCCCACGACACCACCGCGGCCATGAGAATGGCCCGGTGTGCGGGCGCGATGCGATGTGTGACGCCCAGGCAGATGTGCCATCGGCCTGATGGCTTTGGGAGCAACTTGCGTTCAAAGACTCGATGGTTCACGGGATTCTGCAATTCACACCAAGTATCGCATTTCGCTACGTTCTTCATCGATGCGAGAGACGACATATCCGTTGCCGAGAGTCATTTGTGTTTCAAAAGAAGCACAAGTCCCCCCGCGTGCGCTGCGAACGGGCGTGAGGGGCAGGCTTTCAATTTAGTATTCCTTGACACTTTCCGCACCGGGGTTCGTTAATCACCCGACACGCATGCAAGCTCTTGTGTCTTTCGTTCACCTTCCTTCAGAATACTAACCTTGCGCATATTCCACATGTCTTGCCACGTCATAAAAAATTTCCCCCAATACAGTAGTAAGCATTTTTTTTAATTATGAAACTTAATCCCCAGAGAAAAGTTCGTGGTTGTGATAAAGTGGTGATAGGAATAAACCCCTATGGTCTCCATTTTCTTATTTATAGTGAGATAATAAATTTACTTGTTGACATTAGGTCTTCCTCCATATTGGATAAATTTTTTATGAACTCACTGGCTATAGTTACTAGTTATTGATAACATGTATTAACTCTCCATCTGAGCTTAAAGGGTTGAATCAATTTTGTAACTAAAATACAATCATGATTAAGTGGGGGAAAGAAATATATTTCTATGGTCTCCCACTATTAATTTCAAGTGAGTAATAAATATATGTGTTGACTTTAGGTCTTCCTTCATATCGGATAAATTTTGTTGTAAGCTCACTAGGTGAAATACTAGTAACTGATATCGTGTACTTACTCTCCATCTGAGTATACATGTTGGATCAATGAACTATAGCTATTAAAAATGATGTTCACTTGACTTAAATTAACAATATACTCTCCATCTGAGTTGGTTCTTTTTTAATTATTGGAGTGAATAATCTGCCATTACATATGTATATTGCATGAGTAGTTCTTTTCCCATCGAAATTGCTATTCAAGATGCATGACATATATGTGCAGTGTGTTTAAAAAATATGTACTAAAAGGTTGTATACAATTGACTGAAAATAATAGTATACTCTCTATTTGAGTTGGTTCTATTTATTTTTGGATTGTATAATTCTTGCATTATATAATATACGTTGCACGAATGGTTCTTTTCCCATCGAAATTTATTATTCGAGATGCATGTATGTATATAAATATTAAATGCAGTCTGAATTTTAGTATTTAGTGTTTTGACTTATTAATTTATTTAATATTTTTATCTCAATTCCGCAACGACTTTATGTAATTGTCGTATTACTTGTTAAAATTTTCTTTTAGTGATAAGACATTAATTTAAAGGATGCAATATATGTACTTTTTGTTAGAAGGAATTTAATTCCGGTTTTTGGGCAAAATAAGAGATGGATATTAGTTTTATTTTTCGAATAACTCTTGAGTTATTGAGCTTGATCAACATTTTATCTCTTGTGGTACATGAATGCATGACCTTGTTATTGTATATTAATGTCTCTTCTGAACAGAACAATAATAATCTACCTCATAAGTGAATATGTTCTTCAAAATTGACTAAAACTTATCTGCACTTTTGTCTAAGTCATATTAATCTAGATAGGATTTCAAGTTGGTCAAGGATGGACCTTAAGGTTCATTGAAAGTAGAGGCACTACCAACTTGTAGATCATGTTTGGAAGGAAATTTGACAAAAGGTTGTTTCCCTTCAAAAGGAAATAAAGCTAGTGATAAGCTAGAATGAATTCCTTCTTATTTGTATGGTTAAATGAACATACTGGTGAGAGATAGTTTTGAGTATTTTTGTGATGTTCATAAATGATTACTCAAAATATTAATATATTTATTTGATGCACCGTAAGTCTTAATGAATTAAGTAAATCACGATTTTAAGACTTGAAACGGAGAAGCACCAAGGAAATATATTAAGTTACTACAATTTGATTATAGTAGCGAGCACCTCTCTAAAGAGCTCTTTTGTTACTTATCACAATAAGGGATTACATCTCAATTGACTACACTGTAAACTCCATAATAGAGTGGTGTGGTAGAAAGAAGAAATAAGTCTCTTTTGGACATGGATAGATTAATGACGTGTTATTCCGATTACCTTATTTGCTTTTTGGAATATTTCCTAGAAACTGCAAATTTCATTCTAAATTTAGTTCCTTCTAAGTAAGTACCTCGGACATCTGTAGAATAGTGGAGTGAATGTAAGCTCGGTCCGTAGCATATTCAGATATAGGATTGTCCTGCATATGTGTTGAAAGGTAAAACGGATACATAAATTGGAACTAAGAATGGATAGGTGCATGTTTATTGAATATTCAAGAAAATGAATGGAGTTTTATTTTATTATCCTAAAGAAAATAAGGCAAATTGGTGTTCAAGAACATCAAAACCCACAAGTCGTAATTGACGTTCCGTTGCATTTAAGTAGTGGGAGAACGTTAATAGATATAATATGCCTTCATCAAGTGGAAGTGATGTTTGAACAGTGAACATTATAGTAAGAAGTCACTAATATTTCAATGCCTTAAGGTAATGAAGGTAATATTAGTAGTACTTCGTCGTAGTGGGAGAATGCTAAAGAAAATCATAGTTCGGTGTACACTCTTGGGATAGTTTCAGTAACAGGGTTCAGAAAACTAAATAGATGGTTACGACAAAGCACTACTGGACAAATATTGCATCAGAAATAACTTGGCAAGATTCTTTAACAAGACCTTATTTGGTGAAGATGTTTAATTGTCATGTAAAAGAATGCCTGAGAAAGTTGTAGAGGCATGGTTATGAGTCTAAGTGAGAGATTGTTGGGGCATATACCATTAACCATGCGTTTAGATATAGTATATTCTGACAATTATCATAGTTAAAAGTCTTAGTGGGAGATTATTGGGATATATACTATTAACCATGGATTTGGTTTGGATATAGTATTATTATGATAATATTGTTCATTCAATATTAATAAAGTTTTAATAGATACTATATTAGTCGGTGTCCTTTGCTTATATAGTAGATAATTTAGTGTATAGAGTTTAGCTTATACACAAAAGTCATCGGTTCTTATAAGTATAGAGTTTGAGTTCACAATCTAATGATGAAATTGGACAAACCATCATGAATGATTGTAGCACAAGATTAAATATAATTTATCTTGATTATGGGGATGGTCTAATTCCAACTTCCCGTGCTAGTACATTTTGTATGTATTGAACGGACCAAGTAGAGATAAGTATTTTATACTGACTTAATAAAATAAACTCTCTAGCCATTAAATGTACTTATACTCTTAATCTTGATTCAATTATTATTAGTTGTGTATATTATTATTATTTTGATTTATTAAAAGGCGAGATTCTTTCGTGGGTCAATATGCCGGGTAAATTGGATAATAATAATGTACATTGGCGAAGTAATAGTTAGTTGATGGAATCCATGTCTCAGTTTAGAGATTGATGATACACCTTTATGAAAGCTTATAATTTTTCATGTGTAAACCCGGCCGGTGTATTTTTGTAACGATCCGGCTCGTCGTTATAGGAATTACCACCCCTCTACCTTTCATTTACATATTTTATACTTTTATACCAGTATTAGAGTATATCGGGTGAGTTAGGAGTGATTTGGGTTGAAAATGAAGCAAATAGCATGTTTGAAGGAAGCTTGAATGTGGGAAGTCAACCTAGAGTTGACTATTGAGTTAGAGTGCTCGGAATCGGATTCTGATGATTCGACTAGTTTCGGGGGATCATTTATGACTTAGGAAAGTAATCAGAATTGAATTCGGAGGTCCGGTGTAGAATTAAGCTTGAATTGGCAAAGTTAGTATTTTGGCGAATTCCGTTTGATAGGTGAAATTTTGATCCGACGGTCGGAATGAAATTCCAAAAATTTCTGTAGCTCTGTTATGTCATTTTGGACTTGTGTGCAAAATTTTAAGTCAATCGGACATGATTTGATAGGTTTCGGCATTGAAAATAGAAGTTGGAAGTTCTAAAGTTTATAAAGCTTGGATTGGAGGTCGATTCATGATTTTAGCGTTGTTTGTTGTGATTTGAGGCCTCGAGCAAGTCCGTAATATATTATGAGACTTGTTAGTATACTTTGTTGGGATCCCATGAGGCTCGGATAAATTTTGGAACAGTTTTTGGAAGATTTTTGCCGTTTTGAGCATAAATGTAATGATCCAAAGGTTTATTTTTAGTTCTAGAGATTCAAATTTGATTTCGAGACTTCAAAAATTTAGATAATGAATTATAGGACTGATCTGGAAAGTTTGGACTAATTTCATCAAGTCGCGATTGGGTTTTTGACGCGAAATGTGAATTAATTGTTTAATAAGCAAAATTGATTTTGCAGTGAGTAAATGAGATCCAAATTCAGTTTTATTTAAATCACTGGATCCGTATCGAAATTACAGAGCCATAGGAAAAAGAATCGTCAAATTCCGAGTTAGTATGATGGAGTTTGAGCCATTTTAGTGAAAATGGCTGTGTGCTGCAATTTCTGTATTGCTGCATTTTTCTGCAGCGTATGAATAGTAATTCTCGCGCGTGAACAGTAACCGCGTGGGTGAACAGTGTCGACGTGCATGAACAGTACCTCGTGAACAGTGATTTCCGGAAAAAATCAGTGAGTTGATAAAATCAATTTTGGGTCATTTTCCCACCATTTTTTATCATTTAGAGAGCTTTTGGATGGGGATTGAAGAGAGTTTCAGCTGGGAATTGTTGGAGGTAAGTTTCTTGACTCAAAAACATAATTTTATGGTAGAATTAACATCAATCTTCATGAATTTGGGTAGAAATTGTGAAGGATTATGACCTAGATATTGAAAACGAAAATTTGGGTTTTGAAAGGCCAATCGAACTCCGATTTTGGTAAACTTTATATGTACGGACTCGTGGCGAGACGAGGATTCTGGAAATATGAATTTCGAAATTTTTTGAGATGTGGGCCCGGGGCTCGGGTTTTGCCAATTTCGTGATTTTTGATATTTTTCGAGTTCTTTCGATTGGGTTATGTTTCATTAGCCTATTTTGATATATTTGTACTGATTTTGGCTAGTTTTGACGTGCGTGGATGCCGGTTCGAGGAGCTAAGGCGTCGCGAGGCATGAGTTTTCGTCGGTTCGAGGTGGGTAATACTTGTAAATGATGTCCTGAGGGATAGTAAACTCCGGACTTGCACATCTTAGTGCTGTATTGAGGTGACTTGCACGCCGGATAATGGGCGTGGGATAGAGCACCATTGGGGATTGTGACTTGGTCCGTCTCGCGTAATAAGTAACAACTCATAATTGTTTGAAATGAAATTGACGCCTCAATAAAGATATTAATTATCATGAATTGGACTAATTATCGTGTTTGGGCTTCGTGCCGATTATTTGAATCCTTCAGGGATTGGTATCATTGTCTTGATAACACTGTGCATATTTCTATCTCAATCTAAGGTTTCAAATGGTATTTTGCTATTCAGCATTTTTATAAAGTTATGAAAAACTTGAACAAGGTCTTAATGACATTTCTAGCTGTGAGCTAATATGATATTGTTGCCCGAGGGGCTTTCTTGATTATTTGTTAGACTGATTGGGGGCGAGGGCCATGTGTTAGGGCATGATAATTTATGTGAGCATGTGCATACACATGCATGGATCGGACTACACGCCGCAGTGGTATATGGATCTGGTTGCGCGCTGCAGCAGGTGTGATATTGATATTGCGCTTGGGCTGTAGGAGCCCCTCCGGAGTCTGAACCCCCATAGTGAGCGCGAGCGCCTTTGCATGAATCGGGTTGTACGCCACGGCGTCATATGCATTGCATGGCATACATACATTGGTTTATATGTACTATGTGGCATAACATTTAACACTCATACATTACTGGCACACATGCATTATTTACCTTATTGACCAGATCTCCTGGTGGAAATTGTTAAGGAGTGCTGAGCCCGAGGGGCTGATTTGAGTGCGGACTTGCACTGCTTGAGATTGTACCAGGTATTGGTATGCTATCATGAAAGAAAGAAGCTAAAAATTGAGATTTCTGAATAATCTACCCACATATGATGGAAAGGAATAAAAAGATAGATCTGTATTGTGTAGCATGAGATAGTGCCTTGCGTGGTTTTCTTCCCTTCAGCATTATTTACTTTTATTACTACTGAGTTGGAAGTACTCACACCCGACTCCCTACACTTTGTGTGCAGATCCAGGTATATCACAGAAGAGCTGATTCTATTGCGGCTCGGGAGTGCTTTTGGACAGTCGAGGTAGCTGCCAGTGTTCCCAGGACCTGATTCTCCAGTTTGTCTATATCTTTGTTCTGACCATCCCACACTTGTGCACAGTTATATTCACTATTTACACTTTTTGTACTCTATAGAGGCTCATGACTCGTGACCCCTGGTCCTTGGGGAGTTGTTATTGTTTTTGGGATGTGATCCCTGTACTTGGTTATTCCATTATTGTTGTTCTATTTTTGTTTATGCCTAAAATGGTTTAAGTGAGCTAATAGCTCTGTGTTTCTGTTGATTGGTCGGGCTGGTCTAGCAGTGTGCTGGGCGCCATCACGACCGGGTTTGGGGTCGTGACAAGTTGGTATCAGAGCCTAGGTTACTAGGCCTCATGAGTCTTGAGCCGGTTGGTAGAGTCTTGTGGATCGGTACGGGGACGCATGTGCTTATCCTCGGGAGGCTGCAAACCTTTTAGGAAACACTTTACAATCTTGGAATTCTTATCGTGCATACTTGATTCAGCTTGAGATATAATTCTTGAGATTCCTTTCACACGTTTGTATGCGCACTCGAGCGCACAGTAATATGATTTCCTTGATGGCTTGTGATTCCCCGATCGAGGGGCGAGGTATAATCTTTGTAAGTTTATGTTGGGCCAGTCGGGAGGACTTGAGGCCAGATCTTTGTCTATGACATGAGCACCAAAATGCTGATTTTACAAACTGCTATTATGAAGTTTCGTGTGATCGGTATTGTTCCTAACTGTGAAAATGGCAGCTTAATAATGTACGAGCTGTCAGGTGTTAGATCCTTATTGTAATATGTTGTGTAGCCCCGAGCTTTGGGCGTGGTGAATATTTATCATATCTCTTAGTTGGAAGGTAAAGTACCTTACGCGTAGTAAAACGAGTTTAGACTCAGGAAGACTAAAGTAATTATGCTATGTGTATCCTGGTGGAAGGTGTTGTACTAAAATACTAGGTTGAGGCAAGTATGTGGGTTGATTCTGATGTGTAATTGAAGGGTATTTGATATATGTTATGATTCGAGCAGGTGCAGCGCATGCCCATGTATCAATTTTGATAGTATAACTTGTATAGTGTTGAGATTAATATTGTTGATATACATTGTGATGTCTTGTTGAGTTATGGATGTATTGTTAGAATGGTTTGGTGATTCTCTGGCAGGTGGATAGGCCAAATTACAAAGGAAACTCTGCCGAAATTTTTGAAAAATTTGGGACTTAGAAAGATTTATGTCACCTAAAGAGAGTGGGCTTATTGGTGGTGTGTGTATAAATGCAAGAATTGCAGAAGAGTTAAGGTATTTGATGATTCGAGTCTCTATCAAGGCTTGTAAATGACTCGAGTTTAATCTCATTATAACATTGTGGCATCATATGAGTAAGAATGCTATGAGTGGTTAAAGGTGTTTTGATATATGACTTCGAGCCAAGTTGGGGAGGTTGCTCTTAATTAACTAATAGCACTGTTGTATGCTATGTTGGTTCTGTCCTCAGGTATGTTGGAAAAAAAAATTTGATGAAGGGCATATGGTGCTTCGTTGATAAGAAGAAATACTAGGATGTTTTGAACTGCTGTTGATAGAGAATGCTCGGTGTATAGAAAAGAAAAATAGCTATTTGTATATGTATGTAATCATGTTCTGCGGTGTCAGAGTTCTAACAAGGCATGAGTGGTTCTGTTTAATAAGACAGTTGAATTACAGCTGAATAAGGGTGAATGATGCCCGAGAATGGCTTTGTAGGTTCAAGATTTTGCTTGTAACAGTCATGTGCCTTAAGATTGTGTGCGTGGATAAAGACTGTGGTTTCGTTAGAAGAAATTGAGACTTATGGTATGTTATGTTAACTATGGAATTCTATGTATCCGTATTGGAAGGTAATGATAACGAATTTCGAATCACAGCAAGTTCTTCAAAATAAAGTATCATAGAATGTGGCACTCCTGGGAAATATCTGAGAAAGCATTCAGTGGCCTATGGGTCCTAGACCGTGTGGTTTTATGTATGAGTCTTGTGTGGTAACCTGAGTTGAGGTATTGTGGCATTATAGTAAGGGCTAATAATAAATTGAAGATGAAACTGCAAGGAAATTGGGTAAATGGAATAGTTTGATAATAAACCGAGACAGTATGATAAAGATACGAGTAATTCCTGGTATGTGTTTGAAGTAATGGGTCTTGCAGGTATTGTGCAGCAAAGCTCTTGAATGCTGGCAGTTGCGTAGCTCGATGTGGGTAGAAGGATTCAGTCCTCGCGGTTTAGTTGATGCAATAGAATTGGGAGAAAGAATTCGTGATGTGTTTTACCGTGGTCTGAACATGAGTATATCTTCTGTTGGTATGTGAAGCTTGGAATCTGTAATGATTTTCTTCTATATTGGATCATACAGGTCCTTGACTAGTTGAGTGCGTCGATGTTTGCGGCGTATGAGAGAGATAGAAGTGTCCATGTATCTTAGTGTGGTATGGTATTGCGATATTCTCTTGTTGGGCCGACTGTAATGATCGAGTTGTTGATGGTATAGTGAAATTTCTGAATGGCTTTCGTGGTATGTATGGAAGCTGGATGTGTGTTATGTACTCGTATGGTGGAGTGCGGAATCAGGCATGGTGATTCATGTGCTATATATGTGTTGGAGACTAGGAGTTCTCGTAAATCCGCCTATGCGGTGGTTGTATATCGTGTGTATCGGCACTGTTTAGCGATTGTTAGAAATTGGAAGCACTAGTGGCTCTCTCTTGCTTGATATGATGAATTTGGGCTAGGATATTTGTTTGCAGACTGGTTGTCATAAGCCAGGTTGCTAGACTAATGTGATATGGACTATGTTAGAAAAATGTCACAAACTGCATGGTAGAGTGCATCAGATCATGCTCCCGCAAGGTAGATGTACCCTAGGACCAGCGGACGGCTGGTAGGTATTGCTTTGACAGTTGGGCCTTTGTGGCGGATGTCAGTGTAGAGGTATCTACCATTGATTCAGTTCCAGTATTGAGGAACTTTGTCGGATGCATTTCAGGTGGCCGAGCTTGAGGCTATGTATATGTTGTTGCGATGAGCGACTTGACTCGATGTGCATTCCCTTTTGCTAGATGTGTTCGTGGACCGGGTGGCACGCCGCCACAGGTATATTATTTGGATCGGGTGGCACGCCACCACAGGTATATTATTTGGATCGGGTGGCACGCCGCCACAGGTATGGTATCTTGATCGGGTGGCACGCCGCCATAGGTATGTTATTGGAACGGGTTGCGCGCTGCAACAGTATGACGTGGAAAATATAGCTTCCTATATGCTACCCTGTATACAATACTTCCTAGCTTTTGGGGAATAGTCCATATTGGGTATCGCTCGGGGAATAACACATCGGTTGTGTCCATTCAGTATTGGATATCATATATTAAATGTATCACCGCGTGTGTGATTGATTGCGTGAGTTCAGGCCTAAATCCGTGCGTGGCTGACTGTTTTGAGCATGATGAGATGACTTGAGGTGCTTCATGGGTAATAGTGTTTGGATGTGATCATAAATTGTGGCAAGGCCATATAATGTTATGACCTTTCGAGGATAATTCAGGTACTCTATTTCTATAATACGAGACTGGATTTTAGTTCTATATTATGATGGTACGGAGGAATTGAATTATAGCTCTTTTGTTTGAGTTAGGTATCATGATTGAGTATGTTCAGATGTTTCTTATTGGAGCCTGTGTTGTGCTCGTCGTGGCTTAGGCCGGTGTTGAGGTGTCATATCACCAGTGGAGTGTGTTATAATCGAAATGATCGTTGAAGCCAATAATGAGTGTGAGTATATGTGATTTCAGCTGGTTAGAAAGGTAGTATCGAGGTTCGGCTTCGAAATCTGTTGTGGTATCAGTTAAAAGTGAAATGGATTCATGAATGGTTGACCCGAGAGATGGGTTCGATATATCGCGTGTTCGGTTGCCGTGGGCATGATATGAAGGTGTTGGAACAAGACTCTATCTAATGAAAAAGGTTTTTCAGTTGGTATTTGGTTATCGTGGAAAATTGTTGTGATCAGAGACCTTTGTCTCGAGTGATTGGGTTGTGTGATACATCATATGATCTCACCCGGGGTGGCGAATATAGACTATTACAGCTGGTTCGGGTGTATTCTAAGTATAGACGGGGGATTCAGATTTGGTATATGATTTCAGAAAGTGCAATGTGGTTTATGGTTCAGATGGAGCGAGAAATTTCAGCTATATGGTGTTGTCGGACTTATGTGAGATAGGGTGATGTATGATCGCCCGAATATATGCTTGGTAAGGTCATTTAGCTATTGGGTTGCTTCTAGTACAACTGTGGGCCCGCTAGAGGACGAGCATTTGTTTAAGCTGGGGAGAATGTAACGACCCGGCTCGTCGTTACAGGAATTACCACCCTGCTACCTTGAATTTATATATTTTATGATTTTATAGCAGTATTAGAGTATATCGGGTGAGTTAGGAGTGATTTGGGTTGAAAATGAAGCAAATAGCATGTTTGAAGGAAGCTTGAATATGGGAAGTCAACCTAGAGTTGACTATTGAGTTAGAGTGCTCGGAATCGGATTCTGATGATTCGACTAGTTTCGGGGGATCATTTATGACTTAGGAGAGCAATCAGAATTGAATTCGGAGGTCCGGTGTAGAATTAAGCTTGAATTGGCAAAGTTAGTATTTTGGCGAATTCCGGTTGATATGTGAAATTTGATCCGACGGTCAGAATGAAATTCCGAAAATTTCTGTAGCTCTGTTATGTCATTTGGACTTGTGTGCAAAATTTGAAGTCAATCGGACATGAATTGATAGGTTTCGGCATTGAAAATAGAAGTTGGAAGTTCTAAAGTTTATAAAGCTTGGATTGGAGGTTGATTCATGATTTTAGCGTTGTTTGTTGTGATTTGAGACCTCGAGCAAGTCTGTAATATATTATGAGACTTGTTAGTATACTTTGTTGGGATCCCATGAGGCTCGGATAAATTTTGGAACAGTTTTTGGAAGATTTTTACCGTTTTGAGCATAAATGTAATGATCCAAAGGTCTATTTTTAGTTTTAGAGATTCAAATTTGATTTCGAGACTTCGAGAATTTAGATAATGAATTATAGGACTGATCTGGAAAGTTTGGTCTAATTTCATCAAGTCGCGATTGGGTTTTTGACACGAAATGTGAATTAATTGTTTAATAAGAAACATTGATGTTACAGTGAGTAAATGAGATCCAAATTCAGTTTTGTTTGAACCACTGGATCCGTATCGAAATTACGGAGCCATAGAAAAACGAATCGTCAAATTCGGAGTTTGTATGATGGAGTTTGAGCCATTTTAGTGAAAATGGCTGTGTGTTGCAATTTCTTTATTGCTGCATTTTTCTGCAGCGTATGAATAGTAATTCCCGAGTGTGAACAATAACCGCACGGGTGAACAGTGTCGACGCGCATGAACAGTACTTCATAAACAGTGTCAACGCGCATGAACAGTACCCCGTGAATAGTGATTTCCGGAAAAAATCAGTGAGTTGATAAAATCGATTTTGGGTCATTTTTCCACCATTTTTTATCATTTAAAGAGCTTTTGGATGGGGATTGAAGAGAGTTTCAGCTGGGATTCATTGGAGGTAAGTTTCTTGACTCAAAAACATAATTTTATGGTAGAATTAACATCAATCTTCATGAATTTGGGTAGAAATTGTGAAGGATTGTGGCCTAGATATTGAAAACGAAAATTTGGGTTTTGAATGGCCAATCGAACTCCTGATTTTGGTAAATTTTATATGTACGGACTCGTGGCGAGACGGGGATTCTGGAAATATGAATTTCGAAATTTTTTGAGATGTGGGCCCGGGGCTCGGGTTTTGCCAATTTCGTGATTTTTGATATTTTTCGAGTTCTTTCGATTGGGTTATGTTCCATTAGCCTATTTTGATATATTTGTATTGATTTTGGCTAGTTTTGAGATACGTGGATGCCGATTCGAGGAGTTAAGGCATCGCAGGCATGAGTTTTCGCCGGTTCGAGGTGGGTAATACTTGTAAATGATGTCCTGAGGGTTACTAAACTCCGGACTTGCACATCTTAGTGTTGTGTTGAGGTGACTTGCACGCCGGATAACGGGCGTGGGGTAGAGCACCATTGGGGATTTTGACTTGGTCCTTCCCGCGTAATAAATAACAACACATAATTGTTTGAAATGAAATTGACGCCTCAATAAAGATATTAATTATCATGAATTGGACTAATTATCGTGTTTGGGCTTCGTGCCGATTATTTGAATACTTCAGGGATTGGTATCATTGTCTTGATAACACTGTGTATATTTCTATCTCAATCTAAGGTTTCAAATGGTATTTTGCTACTCAGCATTTTTATAAAGTTATGAAAAACTTGAACAAGGTCTTAATGACATTTCTAGCTGTGAGCTAATATGATATTGTTGCCCGATGGGCTTTCTTGATTATTTGTTAGACTGATTGGGGGCGAGGGCCATGTGTTAGGGCATGACGATTTATGTGAGCATGTGCATACACATGCATGGATCGGACTGCACGCCGCAGTGGTATATGGATCGGGCTGCGCGCCGCAGCAGGTGTGATATTGATATTGCGCTTGGGCTGTAGGAGCCCCTCCAGAGTTTGAACCCCCACAGTGAGCGCGGGCGCCTTTGCATGGATCGGGTACGCCACAGCGTCATATGCATTGCATGTCATACATACATTGGTTTATGTGTACTACGTGGCATAACATTTAGCACTCATACATTACTGGCCCACATGCATGATTTGCCTTACTGACCAGATCTCCTGGTGGAAATTGTTAAGGAGTGCTGAGCCCGAGGGGCTGATTTGAGTGCGGACTTGCAGTGCTTGAGATTGTACCAGGTATTGGTATGTTATCATGAAAGAAAGAAGCTAAAAATTGAGATTTCTGAATAATCTACCCACATATGATGGAAAGGAATAAAAAGATAGTTTTGTATTGTGTAGCACGAGATAGTGCCTTGCGTGGTTTTCTTCCCTTCAGCATTATTTACTTTTATTACTACTGAGTTGGAAGTACTCACACCCGACTCCCTGCACCTTGTGTGCAGATCCAGGTATATCACAGAAGAGCTGATTCTGTTGCGGCTCGGGAGTGCTTTTGGACAGTCGAGGTAGCTGCCAGCGTTCGCAGGACCTGATTCTCCAGTTTGTCTATATTTTTGTTCTGACCATCCCACACTTGTGCACAATTATATTCACTATTTACACTTTGTATACTCTTAGAGGCTCATGACTCGTGACCCATAGTCCTTGGGGAGTTGTTATTGTTATTGGGATGTGATCCCTATACTTGGTTATTCCATTACTGTTGTTCTATTTTTGTTTATGCCTAAAATGGTTTAAGTGAGCTAATAGCTCTGTGTTTCTGTTGATTGGTCGGGCTGGTCTAGCAGTGTGCTGGGCGCCATCACGACCGGGTTTGGGGTCGTGATAATTTTGTATCCGACACATGAAATAAGTCAAGCGAAAGTCTAAAGGAAATAATCAATAAATTAAATTGTGAGTAATTTAATTTAATTGATTAGTATCTGAATCTTAACATGGGGAGTTAAATAAGATTTAATGGATGAATTTCGACATTGAATAAGGAATGCAATTATGAATTTTTAGTGGAATAATTCGTAATTAATTATGGTAGATATTAATTTCAAAAATTAGAAATTAATTCCATAATTGGAGCCTTGTTAATTAAATTTTGTGGTCTCCGCTGTGCCTAAATAATAGGAAATAAAGGAATCATTTTTCTGATGGAAAGGCAAAACCTAACAGGTTTTGGAAAAGGGTTTTAACTCTTAAAACTTGTGCTATAAATACATAAGGTTTTCCACCTAGAGTGAGTAAAATATGGTGGCTGAAATTTTCAGCCAAGTTTTCCTAGAAATTTCGCCCACACAAAATTGCTATTTTCGGGTATTATTTGGGTAACACAGTAGAAGACCGTGGAACGTTCGAGGATTACGATTGTGCGGGTGATGAAGATTCCATTAAAAAGTTATGGAACCGAAGGCTCACGTGATAGAAGAGATATGTTCACGCTTCAAGAGGTAACCAGTAAAATTCCGTTTATTCTAGTTGTCTAGATTATATGTTATTTTGATACTGCGATTGCTTCCGTTGCATATAATAATCCATCAGAAATATCTATCATGAGGCCCATTATGCTGTGACCCCTTGTCCTGTCCTCACTCCTCTGCGTATGCTTTATGTTAAAAGATCTCAAGTTATTGTTAATAATTCAAACCAAACAGGATATAAAATGTATGATAGCAGTTACAGAAGTTTGCAATATTTTAATTTGCTGCAGACCAGATGTAACATGGCACACTAGGTTTGCCAAGGGAATAAATAGCTAGTAAAAAGCCCAGGACAACTAGATACAGAGTGGAGCAAATCACTGGAGCTCACAAATTCAGTCTAGTCAAATTAAACATTGAATGCATTTAGTATTTGTTAGGAAGTTTCCTCCCACTTTTCCCATGATGTAAGCAATGATGCAATGGATGGTAGGTGAGGTAGGTGAGGTAGGTGAGATGGGAATATTGCAAATTGATCATTCTTGATAGGTGAGATTTGCACTTTTGGTCCCTATCTCAAAACTATAAATACCCCCTCATCTCATTGTTTTAAACACACCAAAAACATTCAATAACTCAAGTATAAGAGTTAGAGAGAAAGAGAGAGTTTGTTTTTCTTTAGGAAGTTTTTCTAAAGGGGAGTGACAAAATAGTGAGTAAAATACTAGTCGGGTATTTTCGGGAAACACTTTTGTGTGCGCCACTATTTTGGGTAGAGCTCGGGAAATTGTTGTACCTCCAAACTATTGGAGAAGTCTCTCTTTGTAAGCCTACTAAAAGTTTTAGTGGAAGTTGGTGTCGGGTTTGTGGACGTAGCCTAAACATTTTAGGTGAACCACGTTAAATTCTTTGTGTCATTTATTTTTCGTTGATCATTTATTTTTCCCGCTGTGAAGAAGTGTTTAGTGCCACCGGGTCCTAACAAGTGGTATCAGAGCTTTGGTTAGAATACTATTCATACGTACGGTACTATTCATACGTACGGTACTATTCATCCATACGGGCACTATTCATACCTACGGTTACTATTCACCGTCGGGAATATGGAGGCAAGGACAAACAAGATGGTTAACCTGAACGGCACAAATTACCACTTATGGAGAAACAAGATGAAGGATCTCCTGTTCGTGACGAAGATGCACCTGCCGGTGTTCAGTGCTCAGAAACCTGAAGACAAGTCAGACGAGGACCGGGAATTTGAGCACAACCAAGTGTGCGGCTACATACGGCAATTTGTTGAAGATAATGTGCACAACCACATTTCTGGTGTGACACATGCAAGGTCGTTATGGAACAAGCTCGAGGAGTTGTATGCCTCTAAAACGGGTAACAACAAATTATTTTACTTGACAAAATTAATGCAAGTAAAATATGTAGAAGGGACAACTATGGCAGATCACCTTAATGAAATACAAGGGATTGTCGACCAGTTGTCGGGAATGGGCATAAAGTTCGATGACGAGGTACTTGCTCTTATGGTGCCGGCAACACTCCCAGAGTCATGGGAAACCTTGAAGGTTTCAATCACCAATTCTGTGTCACGACCCAGATTTGGAGACAGTCAAGAGTGGCATTCTAAATGAAGAAATGAGACGCCGATCACAAGGATCATCTTCTTCATCAGAGGTGTTGGCTGTTACGACCAGGGGGAGAAGTCAAAACAAAGGCCAGAGTAATAGAGATAAGAGCAGAGGTAGATCCAACAAATTTGCACATGTTGAGTGCCATTACTGCAAAAAGAAGGGCCATATCAAAAGATTTTGCCGACAGTTCCAAAATGACCAGAAGAAGAACAAAGGCAAAAAGGAGAAACCCGAAGAAAGCAGTGATGATGAAGTGAACTCCTTTGGTGAGTTTAACATTGTCTACGATGACGACATTATCAATCTGACAACCCAAGAGACGACATGGGTGATTGATAGTGGAGCTACCATTCATGCAATGCCACGGAGAGAACTCTTCTCATCTTACACACCCGGAGACTTCGGTCGTGTAAAGATGGGAAATGCCAATTTCTCAACAGTTGTAGGCAAAGGAGATGTTTGCCTAGAGACCATGAATGGGATGAAGCTACTTTTAAGAGATGTCAGGCATGTTCCAGATATGCGCCTGAATCTGATCTCCGTAGGCAAGCTTGATGAGGAAGGTTATTGCAATACCTTTCATAATGGCCAATGGAAGCTCACGAAAGGCTCATTGGTGGTGGCGCGGGGCACGAAGCAGTCAAAGTTGTACGTGACCCAGGCAAGCATCTCCCAACAAGTTATAAATGTTGCGGAGAATGATAGCAATATCAAGTTGTGGCATAGACGTCTTGGCCACATGAGTGAAAAGTCAATGGCGCGTTTGGTGAAGAAGAACGCCTTACCGGGTCTAAACCAGATCCAGTTGAAGAAGTGTGCTGACTGTTTAGCTGGGAAACAAAACAGAGTTTCATTCAAAAGATTCCCTCCTTCCAGAAAGCAAGACGTGTTGGATCTGGTACACTCAGATGTATGCGGGCCTTTCAAGAAGTCCCTCGGTGGTGCCCGATATTTCGTGACCTTTATTGATGATCATTCACGAAAGACATGGGTATACACGCTGAAGACCAAGGATCAAGTGTTTCAAGTTTTCAAACAATTTCTGACCTTGGTGGAAAGAGAGACCGGTAAGAAGTTGAAGTGCATCCGGACAGACAATGGCGGTGAATACCAGGGTCAATTTGATGCTTATTGTAAAGAGCATGGTATTCGACATCAGTTCACACCTCCTAAAACTCCACAGTTGAATGGCTTGGCTGAGAGGATGAACAGAACTTTGATCGAGAGAACCGGATGTTTACTCTCTCATTCAAAGTTACCAAAGGCTTTCTGGGGTGAAGCACTAGTTACAGCAGCCTATGTGCTAAACCATTCACCCCGTGTCCCTCTTCAGTACGAGGCTCCAGAAAAGATTTGGTCAGGAAGAGATATCTCTTATGATCAATTGCGGGTATTTGGCTGCAAAGCCTATGTCCATGTTCCGAAGGATGAAAGGAGCAAACTTGATGTCAAGACAAGGGAGTGTGTATTCATCGGCTATGGTCAAGACATGCTTGGCTATAAGTTTTATGATCCGGTGCAGAAGAAGCTCGTTAGGAGTCGAGATGTTGTGTTCGTTGAGGACCAAACAATTGAAGACATTGACAAAGTAGAGAAGTCCACTGATGATTCTGCTGAGTTTGAGTTGCCTCCAACAATGGTGCCGAGACAAGTTGGAGATGATGTTCAGGATAATCAACCTGAAGCCCCTGATCTTCCAAATGAAGATGAACCAGCAGATGCTGAAGATAACGAGGATAATGGTGATGATGATGCAGACGAGGATGATCAACCTCAACCACCAATCCTCAATAACCCTCCTTATCACACAAGATTTGGAAGAGTTGTGCAACAGTCTACCAGATATTCTCCACATGAGTATGTGTTACTCTCTGACGGGGGAGAACCCGACAGTTTTGAAGAAGTTGTTGATGATGAACATAAGGAGAAGTGGATAGAAGCCATGCAAGACGAGATGAAATCCTTGCATGAGAACAAGACGTTTGAGCTGGTGAAGTTGCCGAAAGGCAAGAGAGCTTTGAAGAATAAATGGGTGTTCAAGATCAAGCATGATGAAAACAGTTCCCGTCCGAGATTCAAAGCAAGATTGGTCGTCAAAGGTTTCAATCAAAGGAAAGGTATAGACTTTGATGAAATATTCTCACCAGTTGTGAAAATGACGTCAATACGCACGGTGCTGGGATTAGCAGCAAGCCTCAACCTGGAGGTTGAGCAGATGGATGTGAAAACCGCCTTCCTACACGGTGATTTGGAAGAGGAGATATACATGGAGCAACCAGACGGTTTCCAGCAAAAGGGGAAAGAGGACTGCGTTTGTAGATTGAGGAAAAGCCTCTATGGCTTAAAACGGGCACCAAGGCAGTGGTACAAGAAGTTCGAGTCGGTGATGGGGCAACACGGCTACAAGAAGACAACTTCGGACCATTGTGTGTTCGTTCAGAAGTTTTCTGACGATGATTTTATCATCCTATTGCTCTATGTGGATGATATGTTGATTGTTGGCCGGAATGTTTCCGGAATTAATAGCTTGAAAGAGCAGCTAAGCAAGTTCTTCGCCATGAAAGACTTGGGGCCAGCAAAACAGATCCTTGGGATGAGGATTATGCGAGACCGAGAAGCCAAGAAGTTATGGTTGTCTCAAGAGAGGTACATCGAGAAGGTACTTCAACGGTTCAACATGGAGAAAACTAAAGCAGTTAGCTGTCCTCTTGCTAACCACTTTAGATTAAGCACCAAGCAAAGCCCATCAACAGATGATGAGAGAAGAAAGATGGAGCGGATTCCATATGCTTTAGCAGTAGGAAGTTTGATGTATGCCATGGTTTGTACACGGCCAGATATTGCTCACGCTGTAGGAGTGGTAAGTAGATTACTTTCTAATCCAGGAAAGGAACATTGGGATGCTGTTAAGTGGATTCTCGGGTATCTTCGAGGAACCTCCAAACTATGCTTGTGTTTTGGAGAAGACAACCCTGTGTTGGTTGGCTATACTGATGCAGATATGGCCGGAGATGTTGATTCTAGAAAATCAACTTCGGGATACTTGATTAATTTTTCAGGGGGAGCTGTGTCATGGCAATCAAAGTTGCAAAAATGTGTTGCATTATCAACTACTGAAGCTGAATTCATTGCAGCAACGGAAGCTTGCAAAGAACTGCTGTGGATGAAGAAGTTCTTAACTAAACTTGGATTTTCGCAAGACGGTTATCAGCTATTTTGTGATAGTCAAAGTGCTATCCATCTTGCGAAGAATGCCTCGTTCCATTCCAGATCCAAGCATATTGATGTTAGATATAATTGGATCAGGGATGTGTTAGAGAAGAAGATGTTGCGGCTTGAAAAGATCCATACAGATGAAAACGGATCGGACATGTTGACCAAAACTGTACCAAAGGGTAAATTTGAGTTCTGCAGAGAAGCTGCAGGGATAGGGGATTCTCCAAGTAGTCGGAAGGGGGAGAATTGTTAGGAAGTTTCCTCCCACTTTTCCCATGATGTAAGCAATGATGCAATGGATGGTAGGTGAGGTAGGTGAGGTAGGTGAGATGGGAATATTGCAAATTGATCATTCTTGATAGGTGAGATTTGCACTTTTGGTCCCTATCTCAAAACTATAAATACCCCCTCATCTCATTGTTTTAAACACACCAAAAACATTCAATAACTCAAGTATAAGAGTTAGAGAGAAAGAGAGAGTTTGTTTTTCTTTAGGAAGTTTTTCTAAAGGGGAGTGACAAAATAGTGAGTAAAATACTAGTCGGGTATTTTCGGGAAACACTTTTGTGTGCGCCACTATTTTGGGTAAAGCTCGGGAAATTGTTGTACCTCCAAACTATTGGAGAAGTCTCTCTTTGTAAGCCTACTAAAAGTTTTAGTGGAAGTTGGTGTCGGGTTTGTGGACGTAGCCTAAACGTTTTAGGTGAACCACGTTAAATTCTTTGTGTCATTTATTTTTCGTTGATCATTTATTTTTCCCGCTGTGAAGAAGTGTTTAGTGCCACCGGGTCCTAACAGTATTTACTATTAGATTTTTAGTATAAACATGAAAGCATCAGAGATAACACCCCCCCCCCCCTTCCTCCTCTTTCCTCTTACTTTTTTGGGAAACTTGATAAGATCGAGCTGTAACTAAGGATATTAGTGGCGGATTTAATATTTCAAAATCTATGCAAACTTAGTATAAAGGCAATTCGGTGCGTAAAGTATATATTTCAATAGTTACGATGTAGATAACCTACTTTTATGCAGTATTAATGGTTGCTTCCGGAGTTCTAAATTGTGACCTATAGGTCGAAAGACGAAGCCAGGATAACAACTTAATTATGGGTTTTGAATTTTAAAATGACGATTTCAACTACTAATAACTGGGTTCTAAATTTAATTTTGGTGCATATTTAATACGATATAATTTTTTAACACAAATACAATATTCTAATAAAAGCTATTAAGTACAACCGAATTTATAGCCGGGCGTCTAGCTCCGTCCATATACAGGACACAAAAAGACAATTTTATTGTTCCTCAAAGACTTTCCTTCGTAAACAAACTTAATATAACGATATAAATATGTTTACCTATATGTGAACGTGGGTTATAGTTTGAATCTAAAGTATTAATTACATATACATGCACTCGGTAACCTAATTAAAATATATTCAACTCTGACTATCACCAATTTGTCATGTCATGACATATTTAGGAGATAGATGATCACAACTAAGAAGAAATTGAGAAGAAAACGTTGAGCACTAGGCTAAGCATTTTGAGTTTTTCCCATCCTTAAGTTGTTTCATTGTTTCGGCAACCTTAAGGGGTTTTAGTTTGATATATAGAAAGAAATAAGCATGCTATAAAAGAGTTGTAATGATTATATAATATTTGATTTATCTTTTCTATTCGTAGTTCATTTTTGTATAAAGTAATATACTAATTTTGATACAACTTTATACCACTATTCTTCAATTCGTTTAGGCAAAAGCTTGTCATCCCTGGCAATTCAAGAGAGGAAGTACAATAGTAAGAATATCACGGTCTAAAATAAAATGGTGGGTCCATAAAGAAAAGTATTTTCTCTTCTTTGGTTACTTGGAGCACTTTATTTTCTCTTTCTTTGCTCAAACCAAACAATTATGTTGCAACTCATTTCTTCTGGCTTCACTTTCCTTTCCTTGGTTGCCTAAAGTTGAGTGCCCCACAAGCAAAGAAAACGTCTTCGAAGAAAATCTGCCTTATTGCTTACATAATGTCGGCTAAGCCAGCAAATTTTCAATTTCGAATAGGTCAGTGAAAGCAACTGGTCTGGAATTAAGTCTTTCAACTCGAAGATTATTGTGGGCCTATGAGCCTAATATTTTTATAGTTCATTTTATTGGACAGAATTTTCACTTTATACTCATTAATCCTAAATTATTTATCATTTAATATTCAAGTTTAAATTATTTATGTTTCCTACCTATGCCGTCAAAACTATTTACCCAATCCACCCATCTTCTCATTTGAAGTACATAATGTTAAAAACATTCTAACTTTATTTTTGCAAGATTACCTAGTAGTCGACTTGAATGGATCTACTTTATTTCAGCCAGATCGATCTTGATTAAGATGGTGAAAATTTATTATTTGATTCGATGTGAGTGCTATAAAATATTGCTTATAATACCTTCGAGTAAGCTTTTCAAATCTGAATTTTATGTGTTAGAATATCCAGTATTGTTGGCTGAAAGCTCGATTTTTATATTTGAAAATTTCTTATTTGATTCAAAATGGGTGTTATTAAATATTACTTATAGTACCTTATGAAAGTTCATACCGAAAGTTAATCACATTTGATGTTGATTTGAGGTGATTGAGTTCTAATCATTTAGCTGAAAATCGATGAAGAACACAGTTACCTAATAGTATACTACTACATTATACAATATGTTATATGAGTATGTAGCTATATTGAAACAATATACTATTCTAGTATACAATATACTGCAGCGCTATACTATAATAATGGAAGAAGAACACATTTACATAATAGTATACCATTATGGTATATAATATACCGTAGGAGTGTATAGCTATAATGTAACTATATACTATTATAATATATAATATACTGTAACAATATATTGTAATAATGTGCAATATACTACAACACTATGCTATAATAGTATACGATATACCATAATAGCATACCATTTTAATGTAATAGTGTAATGTTGAATGAATAACATAAAATATCATTTTCACATATTGTATGCTATTTCGGTATATAATATATAATTTAATAGTATATAGTTTATTATAATAATAATATACAATATGATGTTATAATTTATTACATGACAATCTGATTCTCGGAATTTAATTATGTAACTTATGGTGCTCAACAACAGTCAGTATGATATTCAGCGAATTAGATCAAGTGACATTTGATATTATTTTAATCTAATTGAATTTAAAAAATGAGAAAAAAGACAAAAGGTATATTATAGTACTAGTTATATTTATAAAAAAAAAGGGTGAACAGAAATTAGGTTATGAAGAGAAAGAGAATTTAAAAGAAAGGTTAAATGAAATTAGAAAAGGAAAAAATTTAAATAGAAAAAAAGGAAGAAAACGAGAAAAAAGAAAAGGGGAAAAGAAAGAAAAAAAAAGGAAAAAAGGACAAGAAACATCGAAATAAAAAAGAATTGAAAAAAGAAGAAGAGAAAATTATACACAAAAACTAACATAGGTAAGAAATGTAATTAATTTGATGGGTAAAAAATAAATTGATAGACAAGGATAAATAGTTATGTTTTAGTAGGTATCTCCTGGTATGTTTGCTTCTTACTTATATTTGACTTTCAAAGGTACAATTTTTAAACTTCAGTCAAGTCTTTTTACAAAGCTTACGAGTCAAAATAAAGAAGAATGATATAAAAAACCATATGAAAGAACTTTCATGTATGGTTGAAGAGTTCGAATTATTTTTTAATTAATATTTAGTCCTAACTCTTGGAGATAGATGAAAATTGGAGCTCTAAAGCCTTTCAAATGATTTTACCCGACAGGCAACCACTCTAACTGCCCATAACCTCCGCTGCAATAAAGCTTTAGTTACGGATTTGGATATATTTAGACAATGTTGTATTTGGAACTAATTGGTGTAATTAAATCGGTACTCATTTGTTTTTATTAAAAAAAAAAAGTGGTTACTATTTCTCTATTGAAAAGCTCTTTATTTTCAAAGCTTGAACGTGAGGCATCTGGTTAACGGATGAAGCCATCGTGAAATCAATCCTCCAATACCCTCTTGTTGGTCGAGATTTAGAATTTGTTCTTTCTTCTATTTCGACAATAAGATTTTTGGAATAATAAATAATAGCTGAAATGTGATTTCATTGAAGCGTTGTAAACATGCCCCTTTTGAAATGTCCAATTATAACGGCGTATAGGACAATGTAAAGTTGTAAACAAGTACTTTGACATTTTATTTGTCAAACTTGTGAGAAAAATGCTTTCAAGATTCAAGTTAATGCGCCGTATTTTGTTTACTATGTCTCCAATTTCTTATCTTATTAATAGTACAAGATTTCCAGAAGTGTTCAACTTTTATTTACCTCATATTCTTGAGTTTTACTTAGTAGAAAGTGTCATTTAGTCAGTGTCCAAGTGCTGATTATTTGGCCTTAAATTGCTCCCACTGTAATACAGTAATAGCTACAAAATAAGTAGACAAGCTTAAAACATAGAGACACAGGAATTTTCGTGTTACAAAGAGTGGTATTGCTCAAATTGGGAATATGTAATGTCCGCTCTGTCTGTTCGAGGTTACTATTTACTAGAGTAATACACTGGTTTTTTACATATTGACGTAATCTTAGACGAAATTTATTGCTATTAAATTATGTTTAATGTAAGATTTATTTTTAGTTAGAAATAAACTAATGTACATTGTTTCACAATAAAATTATGTACTATTGTATAACAACATACCTAGTAAAATTTTAATATACCTAGTAAAATTTTACAAGTGAAATTATGGCATATTTATCAAATTAATTTATTTTCTCTGGATGATCGAATTAATTAGCCGTGCAAAAATGCACATGCGGGGCTAGTTAAATAGTAGCTTGCTTTTTTACTACTCCGCTGTGTTAAAAAGTCCAATTTAAAAAAAAAAGTACGTAACTTTTTAAATTTAAAAGAAAATAACTTTAACATTTTTATTTCATCCTAAAATATATCCATTCATTGCGAAACGGATAGAATATTTCAACTAGGGTAGCTCAACAAGATCTTACTATAAACCTTTTTTGCAAGCAAAAATTTTGTTAATATCTTGTGCAACTTTTTTGCGTAAGTTTCAGAATCTTCTAGTTCTTCTAAAAACTTTCCACCTCCAGCTCAATCATTTTCCTTTCCCATTTATTCCTCACACAAGCTTCCGGAAAAGTGCATTGTAATAACCAGTTGTGTCCCATTTGGGCCACACCCACACACTCCAATTCATAGCCAGCCTGGCTCCCATCTTCCAGTGTTTGCTTTTATAATACTTCGTATTCTCCACTTAATTTCTGTGATATTCTATTCCTCTTTCCTTACTTTTATAATTTTTAATAATTATCGTATTTATCTTAAGATCTTTTTAATGTCCAATTGAAAAATAGTTCATTTCAAGGCCCTTCAAAGTCCAGCAAACACCGTCCCTCGCTCCGAAAACAACGTAAAGGAAATAGTGCACCTTTAATGGAAGGTATAAATAAATACCAAGTCCATAATCAAACTTCAACTCCACGACTTGAATCGATCACGCCAAACCTGCCAAATAACCAAAAGAGAAAAAAGAATTAATATATCCAACTAACAGATAAAGAATAAACAAATAAAATATATATATAAATAACCTAATACAAATACAAATAAAATAAAAAAGTAAAAGGTATACCTCGGAAGAAACACAACGCAAAGAAGACGACGAACGCAATTCACGGCTAACGGACGGGAAACGGCAAGCATAACGGCACGGTGAACGGCAAGCACGACGAGATAAACAAAAGCTGCGAACGTAGACAAAACCAAACGAGTCACGCAACTCTCCATTACACAACAATTCGTACACAAATTGGTCAAAACACATCAAATTCATTTTTAACTCATTTTAATCAATAGTTCGTTTGTTAGTTAGTGTTTTGTTTGAATGGATGTCGAAAAAAAAGTCCAAAAAAGTCCTTTGATTGCAATCAGTTGCTGCAAATCATATGTACAAGGGAGAATTTTTGTTGTTTTTTCAACTTCGCCGGAGTATCAAAACTTCCAGGGCCTTCGATTCGCCGGAGTACTATAAAAACCGCAGCCGGGATCTGACGCCATCGCCGGAAACTCTCAACTGAATAGCTTCAAATACCTATATAAAAATATCAAACCTGTAACCTAAACACAACATCACAGATCCTCAGCTTTGGACATCCTGGAAAGCCGGCTGGGACGAGGTTGGAAATCAGCCCTACGCCTCTGATGATGCGACGAAGGCCGTATAAGAGCTGCTAAAGCACGCTTCACTAGATCTCCTTCAACAGTACCAATACGAACCAGCGAGTTCGTCATCGCGGATCGCCGAGCATTCAATCGGCTAGGCGAATACATCGACGGAGCAGTATTCATATTCTTGTGCAAACTACACCGGAACGAGCCAGGATGCGTTGTAGGAGAGCACATACACGTCCTTTTTGGAAGTTTTGTCAGCGGATTATTGTTCTGCTTTCGAACCACTTGATCTCGGGAAGAAACCGCCATCGAACGATGAGGAGATATAGATCTGTCGATCGAGAACTTAACAGAAGGCGTAGGAGCCAGTGGAGCAAAACCGTGAAGGTTTACACGCGTCGGAGACGCCGATCGATGGAAAAAACCTGTGGAACTAGACGAGCAAAAGCTAGAACTCGTCGAAGAAGCAAATGACGAAAACGGTGACGTATCAGCCGCCGTCGTTGAGTTGCAGAACCGGCCAGTCGGTGATATAGACCTCTGGAAGGCCGATCTAATCGGCAAAACCGGTCCGCTTGATCTTCTAGAAGATGTCGCCATTGAAGACAGTAAGATTTTTTTTTTTTACTAAAATTTTTGGAAGAAGAAAAAGAGAAAAAGGAAGCCTGGTAAAAGAAATCTATAATAAACAAATTTTGTTTCTATAGATTTCTTCTAAAGGGCCCTTAGGCTCTTCAGTTTGGCAAACCTAGCGTGTCTCAAAGCCTAAATTTATAGCAAGGAGAAGGAGAAGGGTATCCGTGTAAATAATATAAAGTATAAGGATGTAGTTAGCAATTTCTTTGCCGATCTAGTTAAGCTAACCATGGTTATGATGTAACCTGAGTAGGGTTTGTTAAAAGGATTCCGATCCAACGGCTGGTTAATGCGACAGTATTATGAGCCGTTTCATTGCAACTGCTAATTTGAGAGGATAAAAGAAGGATGGCACGTGGACGTTTTTTTTTCTTTTTTTTTTAAATTCTTTGCTATGTGCGAAATACGTGAATTGCATAACTGAACTGCGAATGTGAGAGGGAACTTTAGGGGCCGTTTGGCCATAAAAATATTTCATTTTTTTCAGATTTTTTTTTTGTTTCATAATTAGTGTTTTCCGGTTCGGAGACAACTTGGGCGAAATAGGATTCTACCGGAAAACCATGAATTTTTGAGTTTTTGCCATTGATTACTGATTGAGCTACTTGAATGAAATGAGATAAGAATCAAATTTCCAATTTTCATTTGACAATGAATTTTGGAATTCTTCGAAAAATTTAAAAACTTCAAAAAGTAGTTTTTTAAATTTTTAAAAATTTAAAAATAATTTAAAATTATATTTATTTCCAAATACAACTTTAATTTTAAATATTATTTTTACTTGAAATAGTTTTTCACCCTTTTCGAAATTTTACAATTCTTATGCAGAAACGCCCACTTAGTAAAGCCAGTGGCTGGAATCTTACCTGATTTCGTTACCAATGTTTTATACCGAAAAATAAATTAAACACAAGTTTTCCACATCTCCAATGATTTATGTATTTCGAAGTTATAATCCTTGCTATATAGTGCGGAAATTGATATATAAGGACCGCGAAATAAAAGACAGCCCACTCAAACTTATTTATCATTTCAAATTCAAATGATATTTGAGAGCATATCATTTGATTTTTAAGTTTCATTTGAGGTCTTTAATTTTTAAATTTTTTAAGTTGTTAGATATACATGTCTCCATATATGGGTCTATATTTTGTACCATCTATAAATTAATGCCTGATAAAATCGAAAATCATTTATTATCGAACTCTTATATGTATCGTTGTTCGTAGTACCATTGGTAAAGTAAAAAAAATGAAATGTTAAGCAGAGAAAGTTCAACCAATATAAGGTACAGCTATACGGTTGAGTAAAATTTTGTTGAACAATTCCTCCATTCCCACTTTTTCTATGTCAACAATAATTTTTTGAACAAAGTAAGTAGCGATGCAATCATGCTAACACTGCAATTGTTGAAGTACTTATTTATATACTCCGTTGACCAAGTTTCTTTTTTTGGTCAAAAATATATATTTTCTTTTATCAAAAGTATTTTTTTTTCGAAAATCAAAGTGTTTGGTCAAACTTTTAAAAGAAAATGATATGTTTTTTAGGAGAAGTAAAAGCAGTTTTTAAAGAGTAGAAAAAAGTAGCTTCTTTCCAAAAGTACTTTTATGAGAATCACTTTTGAGAAAAATATACTTAGAATCAATTTTTAAAAAATGGTCAAACACTAGGTACTGTTCAAAAGTGTTTTTTAAATTAATTAGTCAAACACAGATTGTTTGTCACCGAAGACACTTTTTTGAAAAGTACTTTTTAAGAAAAAAGCTTTTCAATAAGCTGATTTTAGAAACTTGGTCAAATATGATAATAGTTTTATCGATACATCAATGTAAAATACAGTATTGCATAAGAAAAGGTAGAATTGTAAGGTTAGTGTATAGTATAAATGGAAAAAAGAATGATCTTCGTTTTGCATACAAATTAAGCAATGCCTAATCCACTCGAAGACATCTTGTTAAGCCAAAAGAAACAATGACAACTGCAAGTAATCCAAAATCTAAGGCAATGTCAAAACCTTTTCTTCTCCTTTACCAACCAGCATTTCCCTCAATCGTTATCATACAACTGTTGAAGCAAGATCAAAATCAAATATCGTATGAGAAGTGAAGTTACAGTCTAGCTACTAGCTCCCCTTGCACCAAAGTACTAAAATAACAACTACTCTCACTCTATGTTTATGTTAAATCATAGTATTAACTTATTGTTGGAAAGTGATATAGTGAGGTGGTAACATATATTAGTTAGTCATAATTAATTGATTGCAAACATAAATCACGTATTTATTAGATTGATAAATACTAAATACGATATAATTTTTCGTCAAGTATTGTCCGTAGATATCAAAATTGTAACGAATCAGTGTAAATCCTAAATTCAAGATACCGCAAGACTACTCTTGAAATTCTAAGAGTTTGATTGCTTGGAGGTTATTCTACCTCAACCCTAGGTCACTCCTATTAAAAGGGTTATATATTCCCTTATATAAAAAGATGGAGATCATCTAAGTAATTCAATAAAGATGGCGATTCATTCAAAGGACACCACCGATGCCCAAGCCGAGTTGAAGAGGGTCCTTGATTGTGGAGAGAAGATCGAAGAATATGCTCGTTGCAAATCTCGGAGAAAGGTTCTCGAAGAAGTCACTGCCAGGGTTTTGTTCTCTCGGAAGAGTTGGTGCGAGCGAGGGCGGATGAGCGCGATACTCGGTTACTCATGTCCAATGGCGAGGGGAGTGAAGATGAGGTCGATACGACGTAGCTCTCGGGGATGGGGCGTAGATTTCATCATCCCGTATGTATACCTTTTTAGAATATGTTTGTAGACGGAGAATGTATTTTTTCGTGTACATGAAAAGAAAAAACCCTTTGCGGCTTTAGTTCTTTCGTACCGTCTTTCTATTTTGCTTATGGCCATGTGGACTGTTTTCAGAGTTTGTGAGAATCCTCATATTCGTGACACGGCCTTGGGCTCATTAGGCATGCCCGGGGGCTCTCACGCACTCGGTTGATGTGACCCTTGGTGTAAGCAGGCATTTGAGCACTTATACTTTTGCTCAACTATTTCGGGTAAAGTCTCTAAGTTGGGTTGACTCAAGCTCACATATCCCTCAAGCATTTTATGTTTGCAAGGGCCGGTGATGGTGGCTCTTACGTATTAACTCTTTTGTATTCAGTCTCTGAGTTGGGCTACGACTCGAGCTCATTTGAACCTCAAGTTTTACATTTGTATTGGGTGGTCGACAATGGCTCTTATGTTTTGCCCTTGAGGTATATGTGTGGCCTTGAGGCTCGTTACGCTTGTGACAATGGCTCTTATGCTTTTCCCTTAGGCATATGTGTGGCCTTGAGGCACGTTAGGCTGGCGACAATGGGTCTTACGCTTTGCTCTTAGGCATATGTATGGCCCTGAGGCTTGTTAGGTTGGCGACAATGGCTCTTATGCTTTGCCCTTAGGCATATGTAGGCTTTATTTTCCTCTCATTAAGGACTTTTGCAATGATTTTGCCTGACCTGTCATCGGTTAAGGAAGAACCTCGATTTCCAATCGTTTGCGGTGATGTTCGAGCACCTCATAAGGTTTGGCTCGTAGGCTAAGTAACTCAAACCTTATGATTTGGAGCTGACATGGTCAAAGCTCTTTTGCCTGTTGAGGGTAGCCTGTTTAATCGGTTCTTTTGAAGTAGATTCAAAGTAATGGCCTATGGTTTTGTAGCGATGGTCGGGCATCCCCGAGTCGCGTTAGTTTGGCTGGTGCAGCCGTATGACTGTAGTCATTTATGTTTGGTCGGAGCCATTTTTTGGTCCCGAGTATAGTAGTTTAGGCGTCTATATCAAGGGTATGCCTTTTTAGGGGTCTTACAAATTCAATATATAGCCTGAACTTCGAGATTGATTTTATGCATGTAATAAGGTCTTGCAAAACTTTCATGACTTTTGAGGTCTTACAATTTTTGCTGATACTTGGTACAAGTATGATTCATGCCTTGATTGAGGTCTTACAGTTTGTGTTGTAGCTTTGTGTAAGTTTCACAAGATCAAGTCTACTCGCTCGGGGTCTTACGGCCTTAGATTTTTTGCTGAATAGCGATAGTCTCTGAGTCATTGAGTTTGTTTTTGGCTTGAGAGCCGCTTTTGTGAGCTCGAAATTGCCTCATTAAGGGCTTACGACTTTGGAGATTCCGACCCTGAGGTCGTGCGTATACTGAGTTCTTTGGCACCAGTCTCCGAGTATTCATGACACTTTCTTTTTGGAGATAGTTAAGATTTTTTGTGCTGCCTCATTGTGGGCTTATTAGTCTGGAGTTTCGACCTTGGGGTCATGCCGGTGCCAAATTATCGATGTCAGTCTCTGAGTATTCGGGACGTTTTTGATGGAGTAATCGTTCTAGCAAAAATGATGGGTTTTACTTGGAGCTTGAGCCATGTTGGAAAAAGGCATTCTTTGATTATTTGACACTAGTACATGTGCTTCCGCCATCGAGGGCTCGATTGTGCGGACGCCATTCATTCGACCGCTTGGTCTGGTACTCCATTTTCTCATCGGGATCCTGTTTGACATTTCTTGGCTATTCTGAGCGGATGATCTTCCGAAAGGACTTCCTTTGGCGCTCGTGATTGATAGCAAAAGAAGCCTTGAGAACCTATTAGATTCCCTTCATGTAGCATATAGACGTTGCCTCGTTAAAAACCTTGCCGGCAAAACCCTCTTCGGGACAAAAGCTCGGCCGAAGGAAAAGTGCAACGGATGTTTTTGAAACCTTAAGGTCTTCGGGCTAGGTGTGCGCTTTTGACCGCTTTGATCAAGAACTTGTATAAAGGATTAGGATAAAATATAAACTAAAAAGGCAGATGGTTATAGATTATCGTGGGATGCGTTTGGTGACGTCTCGAGGTCTGGTATACATCTGTTATTTGTGGTGAGGACACGGTACGATCCTTCGTTGTGTTCAATTGGGCTTAGCTTAAGATGTAGTATGATTATTGTTAGGCTCTCTCGAGAGTGGAGATATTGGCATCCGTGTCACGTCGTGCACCGTAAATATTTCCCTTACTGTGTGCTGCTCCATGTGGATGGTTTTAATCCCATATTTTTTTGGGAATTTCATCATCTCGTGGAGGGTGGACGGTACTTCTCTCACGCAGTGTATCCACGGTCGTCCGAACAAGGTGTTATACCTCATGTCTCATTCGATGATATGGAATCTGACATTTTGGGACGTGCTGGCCATGCTGACTGGGACAATGATCTCTCCTTTTGTTGTCTTGCTTTCCATGTTGAATTCGTTGAGGACTCGAGCAACGGGCACGATTTAGTCTAGTATTCTGAGTTGCTCTATTACCTTCGACCTGATAATGTTGGTCGAGCTACCTAGATCCACGTGTACACATTTTATTTGAAATGTATTTACGAGGAAAGAGATTACTAGTGCGTTGTTATGGGGTTGGGATAGGGCCTTAGAGTCTTCCTCGCTGAATGTGAGGGCATCTTCGGGTACGTATCCCCTGGTTCACTTTTCTCTGGTGATGGATATTTATGTCATTCCATCACTGGTTCTTGAGGAGCATCAACGCCTCATAATATCATGTTGATAACATGTCGTGGCTCGTTTGCTTCATTTTTCTTAGCCGCCTCTCTTTCTCGAAACTGATCTTTGGCTCAGTTACTCAAGTATTCTCTGAGATGACCTTTGCTGAGTAACCTGGCCACTCCCTTTTGTAGCTGGTGACAATCCATAGTTTCTGTAGCTATGCGTGCTATGGAATTCGCATACGAGGTAATGATTCCTTTGGGAAGGATCTCATTGCACAGGCTTGGGCCATATGGTATCCTTGATTTTGCTGATGGCTAACACGATGTCTAAAACATCAATGCGGAAGTTGCATTATGATAGGCATGGTGCCCGTGTTGGCCACGTGTTTCCATCGAATCCGACTTTCTTAATGAACCCTCAAGAGTTCTTCCCTCGGTTGACCGGACGATCGTTGTAAGGGGGGTTGCGTCTTAGGGCGTTTCTCCTGTCTTTGGTTTATGGATGATACCTTTCTCTGTTTGGATTCGACTCTTTTGCTAAGAGCCTGTTCAGGTATACTTAGCCCGAAGGGGCTCCCAGTTGATCATCCTCGACCCTGATCTTTGACTAATATCGGTTGTGGACATCCGACCAGGATATGTAATGATAATTGATCAAATTTTCTTTCAGCTACCGCGAGGCACTGAACTCCACTCGTTCAGGCCTTGAGTGGGGGCCTGTACCACTCGGTCATCGAAAACCGAGGATAGTTCCATTCGTTCCGTTTGAAAGCGAGACATGAACTATCACAGTATTTCATTCTCCTTTTGCCTGATCTAGAATATGCCAGATTTCCTCGTTGCTACTTATGGCACCAGTGTGTACCTTTATGAAGGAATTTGCCAGCACGGAAAATGAGTCTATGGAGTTGGGAGCTAAATTATGGTACCTCATCATGGTCCCCTTTGAGAGTGTTTCCCCGAACTTCTTAAGTAAGACATGCTCGATCTCGTTGTCTCTTATGTCGTTGCCCTTTACTGCGCACGTGTAGGCGGTAACATGTTTATTGGAGTCTGAGGTCCCATTGTATTTCTTAAGTTCTGGCATTCTGAACTTCTTTGCGATGGATTTCGGAGATGCTTCCTCCGGGAACAGCCGGTGCATGAAACTTCGAGGGCATGCCCAAGATTTGGTTGACCCTAGAGTTGTAAGTTTCGACCATCTTGTTGTTGGCAGCTATCATCTTCTCACCCAGCTCGATCCTTCTGGTAAGATCCTCGAGCATTTTTACGATAGCAGGGTCGACTATCAAACCAATATTGCTTAGTCTCTCTAGTACCTATTTGGTCTGGAGAGTTGTCCTTGGTGCTACGGTGCTGGGAGGTTTTGGGTGGCTTTGCAGCTGAGCGATAGCCATTTATTATGCCCGCAATATTTCAAAAATAACATGAAAGATAACTTCATGTTCTTCCCGAGCTGGGGTTTTTAGGCTTCCTGTTGGTTGCCTTATTGTATGCTCATGTCGGTGTGTGAGGTTTCATCGACCTGTTGTGCGTCTTGCGAACCCGCATATGCTGGAATCGATCCAGGTGTGTTATGGGGTTCAGTAGTGGTGCACCAATGATTGGAACAACTACATCTTTCTCTCTGTGGTTTTCGACGTTGCTGTTCTCAACTCTATTTACTGAGCCAGACATTTTAATCTGAAATCAAAGATCTTGGACAAGAATAAGTGTGAAAGATAACTTGCGTTGTGTAACAAAAATAGCAAGAAAATAAATAATATTATTTTTAGCCCCACGGTGGGCGCCAAATTATTTACCGTAAAAATGGTAATAACAATTAAATTTGTTAATGGGACTCTAAAAATATGTGATATACTTTTATGCTAGTTGTGGAGAAGTTGATGCTGTGTGTGTGAAGTTTAAGGGCGAGATGCGAGCTAAAATAAAGTGGTAATCAAACCGAGAGGTAGTCATTTAGGTCCTTGAGCTGGTTGATTTAGGGCCTCGAGTTTGGGTCCCGAGCTCGGGATCGAGCTATCAGGGAAAATCGGGGAAGGGCTAACAGATGCAATAATGTTAAAGGACACTCTTTATGGCCAATAACAAGCAATAAATGTAGAACGAGTACGAAGATAATAAGATAAAGCAACAATATCAAGAGAGTGTATTAGAGAGAAAGATAGAGATTTATCATATAATCCATGTAGAGTCTTTGGAGCAACATCAGTCTCTTACAAAATAATCAGAATCCCCTTTATATAGAAGGAGACTTATATGGTAAGGCATACATTAGTTGTAAAGGTGTGGAGATGGAACGGCTGGAAATAATGCCCCAATTAGGGCTCAGAATAGCCTGGCTAAGCTTTGTTAGACTTAGACGCGACATACTTAGCCGTGTCTTGGAAACTCCCATTTTTACTTTAGCCCCAATCGATATCTTCTTACGGCCGAGTGTCGACGGGCTCCGAGGGAGAAGACTCGAGCGCATCTTTGCAGCCACGAGGCTTCGAGGCGATCTTCCGAAATGTCTTGATATCGAGAAATTGGATCCTCCGATTTTACCGTATACAGAAGAAAAAATCAAGGGATAAACAGAGTTGTACCGTAATGTTTATCAATAAATTTTTTTTTCTTTATAGTTATTTGTGATTGCAGATTTATTTTTCTGCACAAATTTATTTGCAAACATTATCATCTTCCTTGTTGGAATTTGTAGATATCTCAAAAAGGAAGTGGCCTTCATCTTTATCAACTTTCTTACCTCTTGAATTAGTCAAACTAGCCGTTAGAAATTAGCCGTTAACTAGCCGTTGGAGCAACACCTATATAAATATGATCTTTGGAGTGCTAAAGACACAATTTTATGACACAACCTTCTGAAGCTTCTTCTTCCTCCTATATGTTGTGTTTCTTTATTGAATTTTCTGGTAGTTTTATTCGCAGTTTAATACTTGAAAGAGCTTGTTAAATCATGGGGGATACGCTTACTTAATTATTTATTGAGTAGGCGAAATATCCTTAAGGATAGTATTTTTAACACGCCTCAAGTTTTGATAAATCTTATTCCCCGTAGTCAATTTTTCCAACAATCTTAAGGATATTTCTTACGTTGTTCTTATGGAGAATATTAAATCTAATAGTTTCGCTAGCTGATACTCAAATTTGCAAATATGAGAGAAATACATATAAAGCAACTTTTTCACTAATTCTGGAATTTTGAGAGTAATAGATGACAACGAATTGATATTATTATTATTATTATTATTATTATTATTATTATTATTATTATTATTATTATTATCGGTATCGCCGCTGCTCGTGGTTTCAGAAAACTTGGCTCGAAAGAAAGTAATCTCTTCCTCTTGACATATTTTTGTGGTACATACTATTTAAGGATCAGCTACACATAATTGGACTATACCTCCTAAGTTTTTATTCTTTCCTGCTTATTATCGTCAATATAATCAATAGGATTAATATATGATACATATAATGTCCTCCTATTTTTGAGTGTTTATGATTGATATTGGACCATTGGGTGAAATAAATAAATATTGGACCATTGGGTGAAATAAATAATTATTGGACCATTAAAAAAAAATTTTGATTAACCTGAAATTTTTGAAAGTGGGGGGGGGGGGGGTATCTTGCCCGAGTAATATAGCCACATCCAAAGAAGAGAAAAAGTAAAAAAAATATTTATTAAACTTATAATGTTGAAGCCTTACAAAATTGAAATTTTTTTCGGCAAAAATTTATATTTGAAGATAAAATAAAAAGATATATTGTGCTTCTGACTTAGAGAAATTATTGTGCTTCGGGTCTTTAGTCGTTTGGATGAAAAAATCGTTGAAATATGACTTGTTTTCTACTAATTTGAGATATTTTGTAGAAATTAAAGTTGCTTCTATATTTAAAATTTTTTGCTTTGGTATTATAGTATGGAAGATACCAAAAGAAAAAAATATTTTGTGTGTTAAAAGACGTTTCAAAATGCACTTGTATGGAAGTCAAGTTTCAGTTCATTTGAGATGATATTATGCCTTACTTGAGAAATACTATGAGTTAGCATTCTGTATGTGAATTTTTCATTGTATAAGAAGGATATAATGATAATATTGAATTTTTGATTCAGATGAGAAAAAGCTCACTAATGATTGTATGATCACCTTTTGGTGGGGTGCTATGGTATTGGAATTTTCTTGCAGTGATGCTTATTAAGCAACATCTTGGTGAATATTTACTAGGAATTAAGCCAACAATATTTGTGTGGTGACTTCTGATTGCCAAGGCATAATAGTCATTATAAAAAAAAATCTTTTAATGGGAAGAGTAGACACATTCTCTTGAGACATAATGTGATAAAGTAATTGCTTAGAGAGAAAATTCTATACATATTATGTGTAGTCAAAAGAACAATTGGCTGATCCAATAATTTATAAGCGAAACATCAAGGGTTTGAGACTTTTACCAATTTGAGATGTATCAACAATGAGGGGCAACCCAATATATGTGATTGAAGATCCATGATATATGTTCATATGGGTAATAACAAGTCATTAGTTGATCAAATGTGAATTATTAAATTATGTCTCTTCCTATGGTGTGTGTATATAAAGACTACAAAAAATATGAGGCTGAATTATTAAATTAGGTTTCCTAATGCAATAATTCATAGCCTTTTATAGATGGTGTATTGCGCTGCAGAATACACTTAATGGATGGACCTATATGAGTGTGGAGTGAGGTCACTCCTATGAAATTTGTGGTAAAATTTCTAGAGCACCCATGAATACCAAGCGTATATGTCACGACCCAAAATTCCTCTGAAGGAATCGTGATGGCACCTAGTCTCTTAGACTAGGTAAGCCTAACATTAATAGAAATATCGGCAATATTTACTAACTTCGAATAATTCTGAAATAGAAATTCTCTGAACAATTTGTAATCCCAAAACCAATAGTACAAGTCATAAGCCTCTCTAAGAGTAGTTATACATAATGAATACATCACTGTTCCGGAATAAAAGAAACCAATGGAAATAAATACAATAGAAGGTGACTTCGGTGCCTGCAAACGCCAAGCAAGTATACCTTGAAGTCTCCAGCCACACCAAGCATGAATCTCAAAACCAATCCGATTCGAAGTACCTGGTTCTGCATAAAAAGATGTGCAAAAGTGTAGTATAAGCACACCACAGTGATGTCCAGTAAGTATCAAGACTAACCTCGACGAGGAACAGTCAAGACACATACTGGTCTAATAAGTTAAACATGACACGACATACAACTAACAAGATAAAGATAACAAAGTAATGCCAATAGCAGGAAGAAATCAAATTACAAACAGTAGAGACGATAAGGGGAAAACACGGATGGTAACACAGAGTAACCAAGTAAATTAACACCAACATAGCTGGGATACAGACAAGGAAAGATGTGCTCGAATAAGGCAAACGATGTTAACTCAATGAATCTCGTCATTCCTAATACACAATTTCGACCATCCCAATTCTCAAAGTCTTATATCAAAATCACGACTTCCAACCTTTAATACACGTGACATCATGTGCCTACATATTTTTCTTTCACTTTACACGGTATAACTTCGTGCTAATCAATACATCATATTTGTATCAACTATTAATTAAGATTTTCAAGAAGTTTATCTATATTTCATAAAGTAAATTTATAGTTTCTAGACCAAATAAAAAACTAGCGAGAAAAAAGAAGTTATTTTTTATTTTTTGAAAATCATTGGGGTGAAGGAAATAACATTTTTGAATAAAATTCAAAATCGAATAGCTATTGCACTTAATTATTAAGTTAAAACATAATAACATTCCTTTTTAAAGAAAATCGAGGAAAACTTTAGGCAAGTGAAGAAGATTAGTTCGGGGAAGCAATTGAAATAAAATATAATAATTATTAAAAATAGTAGGTACTAAAATATACGGTGATTTCTAACTTAAAGTCACACAAGGAAGTATGATATTAATTCTTTCATTTTAAATTATGATATTACTAACGACTCAGTAGGGCAGGAAACAATGACTCGACATAGTAAGTTTAATTTGAAAATTAATTCATTAGAATAATAGTATTAGGAAAAGAACTTAGAAAATGACAGCAAGTCAATAAGTCAATGACAGTAGCTCGATCCTCAAAACTCAGTGAAAACAAGAAATAAAGATTATCAAAGTCTTGCACAAAGGGACCAAATTCAATACAGTAAAATAGAGGATACCAAAATAAAAGATATGTTGCGGCACGCAACTCGATCTCACCATATAATATCAATTCATCCTTAGTCCTCTTCAATATATCACCTTTATTTCTCTTGTTGCAGCGTGTAACCCGATCCTACCGTATACTATCAATATCATAACAATAAACATAATATGTTGTGGCGCACAACCCGATCCCACCATATAATATCCATTCACCCTTATTCCTCCTCAATATATTACCCTTATTCCTCCCGTTGGGTGTGCAACCCGATCCCACCGTATAATATTCACATTTATTTCTCCTTAATATATCACCCTTATTCCACCTGTTGCGACGTGTAACCCAATCCCACCATATATAATTTAAATTAACAACAACAAATTAACAAGAATTACAATAATTTCTACCACCAAGAGTATGAGTACACGACAATAAAAAATTACGTAAAAATTAAAGAAATACAACAACCTTTACAAAAATAATAAGACATATAAGGTATGTGATAACGACACATGCAACCACAACAATTCAGACATGTAGCATATATGCACAAAGTCATAGAGGAACTCACAATTAAGAAATAACAAAATAATAAGGAAGGTAATCAGTTCAATTAAGGCAAATAAGGGCCAAATAACAAGTAAGAGTAAAAGAAGTGCTAACAACATCGAATAAAGCATGTAGAGGTGAAATTAGCAAATAGGAAACTCAATCATATCAGAACAACTTCCTACTTAGTGAATATAAGGACCTAAGAACCCAAAAAGCCAAAATTTTCACAAATAAGTGTGAGCACGCACTCGTCACCTCGCGTACACAGACTATAATTAGCATAGAAGACTCCTATCCTAAGGAAACCCCTTCCCCCCCCCCCTCCCACAAAGTTAGGCAAGATACTTACCTCAAAGAAGACATACCCGTACTCAAAAATAAACTTTTCGGGTGAAAAGAGCTCCAGACGGTTCAAATCTAACCAAAATAACTTCAAAGCACAAACAAACCTCATAAGAAACTATTCTGAATCATAAAGCCTCAAAATTTATCAAATTCTAAAAATCGGTCAAAAAGTCGACCCCCGATCCCGCACCTCGAAACTCGATAAATATTTACAAAATCCGAACACCAATTCCAATATGAGTTCAACCATAAAAAAGTTATCAAATTCTGATGCCATTTCGTCCCTCGAATCATAATTTTTTTTTCATTTTGAAAGTTTTCTTAAAAAATCCCATTTTTTCCTCAACCTAAAACACAAATTAAATAATAAAAATAAAGACAAAATTATGGAATATAATAAATTTTAGGTGAAGAACACTTACCTAATCGTTTTTCTTGAAAAACCTACAAAGAATCGTCCAAAACTGAACTCTAAAAATAGTGAAAATGGCAAACCCTCGGAATAGAGTACTATTTATTTTGCCCAGATCTTAAAGCATCATGAATGCGGAAGGATGCACGTATTCGCGAAGAAGAAAAAATGAAGGCTGCCAGGATGGCCCTATGCGAACGCGAGCAAATGGTCGCGAACACGAAGAATACGAAGCAGGAACATGAACACGAAGAGTAAACAAACACCAGTTCTTGGTTCCTACTACGCAAAAGCAAGAAGGCAACTACGAACGCGAAGAATAGAAATGTAGAAGTACGCAATCGCGGAACGAAGCTTGCGAACGCGAAACACAAATGATTCCTCCTCTGAAATAACACCACCCGAACACGGAGGAAGTGATGTGTAATGACCCGGCCCGTCGTTACGGGAATTACCACCCCGTTACCTTGCATTTACGTATCTTACGCTTTTATATCAGTATTAGAGTATATCGGGTGAGTTAGGAGTGATTTGGATTGAAAATGAAGCTAATAGCATGTATGAAGGAAGCTTGAATATGGGAAGTCAACCTAGAGTTGACTATAGAGTTAGAGTGCTCGGAACCGTATTCCGATGATTCGACTAGTTTCGGGGGATCATTTATGACTTAGGAGAGCAATCAGAATTGAATTCGGAGGTCCGGTGTAGTTTTAGGCTTGAATTGACGAAGGTTGATCTTTGGCGAAAACCGGATGGTAGGTGATATTTTGATCCGGGGGTCGGAATGGAATTCCGACAATTTCTGTAGCTTCGTTAGGTGATTTTGGATATGTCTGCAAATTTTCAGGTCATTCGGACATCGTTTGGTCGGGTTTTGGATTGAATGTTAGTTTTGAAAGTTTTGAAGAAACTTAGGCTTGAATTCGTGTGTAAATGGTGATTTTGGTGTTTAGGATGGTGTTTTTGTGATTGGAACAAGTCCGTATCATGTTTTGGAGTACGTTGGTGGTTTTTGTTGGGGTCCCGGGGGCCTTGGGATGGTTTCGGACCATCAACCGGGCATTTGGACTTGGCAAAAATCTGTAGAAAAACTGCAGGTTCTGTCCAGGCATTTAAGCCTTCGCGTTCGCGTGGCATGGGCCGCGTTCGCAAAGGCCAGGCGGATCATGCATCGCGTTCGCGATCAGGTGCATCGCGTTCATGTAGGCCAGGAGCCTTGTGCTTCGCGATCGCGTTCCTGGTGTCGCATTCGCGGAGGTCAGTTGGAGTGAACCATCGCGTTCGCGTGACTGGGAGTCGCGAACGCGTAGAAGGAATTTGGGCGGCTGGGAGTTTGAGCATCGCGAACGCGTGGTTGGCATCGCGTTCGCGAAGAGTAACTGGAAAATGAGCATTGCGAACGCGTGGGAGCTCACGCGAACGCGTAGAGCAAATTGCTCTGGCAGTGAATAAAATCACAGAATAGAGGGGTCGCGGGTTTATACCCCAAAACACAATTTTGAGCCCTAGAGAGAAGAAAACTCGAGGAAATCACTGAGAAATCATCGGGTATTCGTCGGAGGTAAGATTCTTGACTCAAAAACATCATTTTATGGTAGGATTAACATCAATCTTCATGAATTTGGGTAGAATTTTGAAGAAATGTGGCCTATAAATTGAAAACGGGTGTCACACCTCCTTTTTTACTACCCCAACACTTATGGCGTATAAATACACTCGTAGGGTATACCCCGACGTTCAATTACCCGAAACGGATAAAATAACGTAAGAGAAGGAGTTTTTCCAATTAAAGGACAGTCGGAACGGGATCAATTTATTTAATTATTCAGAGTCGCCACTTGGGAATGACAATGGTGTCCCAAGTCACCGGTTGATCCCGAATCCGAGGAATTTTGACTCTTTAAAATGTCTGCGAAGCAGAGGTCCGGATAAGGAACTCTGTTAACCCGGGAGAAGGTGTTAGGCACTCCCGGATTCCGTGGTTTTAGCACGGTCGCTCCACTATCGTTCTCGACTTTTGTTTGACTCGGTTATAGATTTTAATAACACAATATGCTTTTACGTTTAAATATTATTTTTAGGAATTTGCGGTATCGCGAAAACACGCCTCGAGTCATACCGCAACCAGTACGCCTATGACTTTTGGTGTATTTCAGCTTTACCGAGATTTGGATTTGAGTCGCACCAAGTGCACACTCGTTCATAGGAAGGTATATTAAAATCGTGCCCTAAAGTAACATCTACCGGCTTTTAAATCTTTTGGGAGAAGCTATGGAATTTACTATTAGCTTTCCCGGATCTATTTGGTGTTATATCATTATTAAATGGGGGCCCCGGTGTTATTCGGGCGAGGCTCGTCCCAATTTTCATTAAAGGTTTCAATACTTGTATTTGACTACATTTTCTATACTTGTTCTTTCCTCAATCGTATTTACGCAAGTGTTCCAGGCCTATTCGAATTTCATTGCTGTTGGGCCTGGTTCTCATTTTGCACTCACATTACATCAATCCAGGCTTTGAAGGCCCAGATATTTACTGATTTTAGGGGGTCATTAGCCAATTGGCTACTTACTATAGTTTGGGCTTATGCCCAGAATTAAACCCAGACAGAAATGAAATTGCATTGAAAACAAACAAAGAGGCACGTTTTGATCAATAAGAAGGCATTTTATTAACATCAGATGTACATAAAACAACGATTCTAAATCAGTGATCTTCTGTATAGGCTTGAGGAAATTATAAATCACTATCATTTTACAGTTAAGAAATCATACTTATTAATTGCTGGCTCAAGGTTAATACCAATTCTAAAAAAGTCTGATTACATAAGAAAACTTAGAAAATGATTAAGCTAATTAACTATAACTATGAACTAACTAATTGACTACTTCGTGTAATTACAGTACCAATTTGCAACTTATACCTAGTATTATCCCCAATTCTTCTCTTCTACTGTGATATCGCTTCTTTGATTCTTAGGATTATGTAGGCGACAAGTATGCAATCTAATGATCCTATTATTCCGTTTAAGATACTCATGGATGAATGAATCAGATACCTATGTATGCTTACACTAATGATTTTCATGACTTATTACCAGATTATTAACCCATGGCTTGACCTAACACTTTTCCCTTTCAACACTTATTATTACCTAAACGCAAATCAGTGATAATGTAATTAACTATGCGGTCAGATGTTTGTGAACTTAGTGCTTATCAGTTTTGCAAGTATTATGAATTAACTTATGTTTTAAGTTTTCCTAATTAAACTAAATGATAAGCTATCTACACTATATTGTTACTATACTACTACTAGTACTACATCATTACAGTGTTTTTGTGTTCAGCTACTACAAACTATCACAATTAAGATACTAATTCAAAAATGACAGAATAAAGTAAAACGGGAGCTTCATTTCCACATTTCAGCAATTACATCTTCAATGGAACAGGGTATGTACCTGATTCAGAAAGAAAATCCAATGAGTTCTAGGGGAGACAAGTAAGTACAGCAAAGATCAGCAGCAATGCAACAGTGATGAAAGAGGCACAGCAACACAGCAACACAAAAGCACAGCAACAGCAATACGAGAATAACCCAGTAGATGATCGAGCAAAAACCCAGAAAAACCAGATTAAGACCACAAGCTCTTTCACCCGAAATTTCCAGAAATGACTACTGCTAAATTGCTATGTTTTTCCTAGTATTTCCTCTCAATAATTAGCCTAAGTATAAATTTCAGATTGCTCAATGTTGGAACCCCCTTTTTAGCCCCTTTTAAGAGATATTTATAGCTAACCTTTAGGGCTGAATACTTGGGGAGGAAGTATGGGATTAATCCCACTTCCCCCCTCCTAAAATTATCCCTTCTACACTTTAGTCCATATTTCAGTTACCAGAAACCCTTCCAGCATGTGCTGGAAGGTTCTAAAGATTCTCTTTTATGGCCTTTTACTAGTATGACCTTAGGGGTTTGAGATTTTTACAGATTTCCCATTTTTAGGAGACCATTATACCCCTAAATCTCTACAAAATTGCAGAAATCAGGAGCATGAATGTCCCTATTACCCTCCTAAGTTCTTACTAGTTACTATTTTACCTTTTCAATACCCAATTGTGCCCCTAAGAGCACTGCTGATTTACCAGCTTGCCTAGGGCATATTTTAGCTAGTTTTGAACCTATTTAACTAATAGCCAGCCCTGACATTAGTATTTAAGGGCTGGCCAGATTTATTTTTAAGAACTATTTCAATTTTAGCCATTTTTAAGTTAATTCCAGTCAATTAAGACCCATTTATTCTTAATTAAAGCTAATTGCAGGCATAGCCTGCTTTATTGTTATGATTAAACTATTTAAAAGTTAGCCAGTCTCAAGTTGAGACTTAGCTTGGGCTATCAAAGCCATATATTGAACAGCTGGGCCCAAAACCTTTACAGGTTTGGCCACTTTGCTGTTCAGGGCTCAATATAGAGCCTGGGCCAGTCTGCATTTGCAGACATAGCCCCTTTGCACAACCAACCACTGTTAACAGTGAGCTGTGTGTTAGGGCCTTATAGAATAGGTCAACCCTTTGCAAGGTTGACCATTCTTATACCAATTATTAAACTTATAGCCTATTTGTTCATTTTCAATTCTAACCTATTTAAAAACTAGCCATTTTCATAGAACCTAATGCTAACAGCTATAACCAATTCATCTAGGGTTCAAACAGTGTTAATCAAACACTTACACTCAACCAGAACCAGTAAAACTAAATCAGTTTCAACATGGATTGCATATTAAGACACATAAGATCAAACAAAATGTAATAATCAACCAAAATTCAGAGAAGGCAATTGATATGGTTGAATTTCAGTTGATTAATTCACATTATCTAATTTTATGAGGCAAAGTATGAATTCATGTTAATTGAGACCTAATAACTACCAGTTCAAGTCACATGAAAGTTTGAACAACTCAGAATCACCAAGGTTCAGGGCACAAACACATATAAGCATAGATTCTCATGAAACAGTCAACATGGTTCAACTAACCTAAGCAGGGCAATTAGAATTCACTTTTAAGTGCTACCCTAGCTTGATATATGCATGTTAAGAGTGGGGATGAAGAATAGGAAAGCCA